>JAKOGI010000084.1:335000-395000 GCA_029747015.1 Carnegiea gigantea | reverse complement strand
ACCGAGGTAGTGGCTACCACGGATGGTCCGTGGTGGTGCCCACGGTCTGTGGTACGTCGACCTCTTTCCCCTGAGACTTTTTGTTTCTCGCGACTTTTCGACTTCCAAGCAGTTTTAAATGTCATTTATTCGTGTGGCTATTCGGCTTCCAGGAGTTTCACTATAAAAGGGGCTGTTTACATTCTCAATCAAACATCCCATCCATTCCATTTTCTCTATTAGATTCTATTTAGAGAGAGTTGAGAGCAAGTGAAGGTGAAGATTGTAATGACTCCGGATCGGGTTTGCAATGACGGTTCAAGTGCACATCGGCTGAGCAATTCTTCTCCCTTCTCATCTTTTTTTCTCTTTTGATTTTTATGCTTTCATATTATTGTTGATTCTTATGTTAAGTTTTTTGTTAATCTCTAAATTGAGTTGAATTGCTATGATTGAACCACTTCTTGTTTTGATTTGAAGGTTCTTTGGATTTGTTGGATTTATTCTATTGGATCTTAGACGTTGATTTGCTGGTAGGAAACTTGATCAATTTCTTACTTATTTTAGACATTTGGTGAAGAACTGAAAGGTGAAACTAGATGCTGGAAAACTAAGATTCGATTTATGTGTGTGGGATCTTAAGAAAGACTACTATTTAAGAAATCCCTAAATTTGATAATCGCATTCTTAATGATCTTAGATTAATCAAAACCCTTAAGAAATAGTAGTTGATTAGATTTAAGAATTTCATTCCACCTTGAAAGAGGCCTTGGATAAATTGATTATCGGTTTTGGAATTACCGATCTAAAAGAAAAGGCGCTTGATTAATTCTTAAGTTAGAAAATTGTTTAATTTGATTAAATTCCTTAATTATTTATCTAATAGATTAGATAAGTAGCATAGTTAAATTTCATTCTCAAATTTAGATTTACTTAGCCTATCTTGACGGAATATAACCAAACAGTTCAACCTAGCCCTTCTGAGAAACGACCTTGATTGCTACAACACCACTATACGCTTGCGGCCGTCACTCAGCCAGTGTGGTTTCTTTCTGTTTGGATAAAGAGAACTTGAATCGCCCGCTCTTTAAGCCATTCAGAAAAGAGGTGTAGGCTACCCCATCCTCTAAATCAGGGATCAAGACCACCTCCTAGTGGAAACGCTTCACAAATGCTGCCAGGGACTCTTGCGGTTCCTGCTTCTTTTTGGATAGGTGGATGCTAGTACACCTCTCCTTATGGCTAGCGATGATTTGGTTGACGAACTTATAAACTAAGTCTTGAAAGGAGGAAACACTTCCAGGAGTAAGGCCATTGAACCAGGACTGTGCTACCCCTTTCAGCGTAGTAGGGAAGTAACGGTTGTACATGGTGTTGTCGACATCCTAGACATATATCTGAGCCTTATACACTCCAAGGTGTTCTTCCGGGTCTGTGGTTCCATCGTATAGATCCATAGTGGGCATCTTCACCTTCCTGTAGTAGGGGGCATTAATTATCTCCGCACTGAAAGGGGTGGAGAAGGGGACAACCCTCATCCAGGAAACTGTTCCAGATACCTTGAGAGGGGTTTCAAGGTGACGCCCGACCTCCACTATCGATGAGCTTCTTCAGGGAAGACCAACTCTCGGGGGACTATGCATGGATCGGCCATGATGGCAAGAGCCTTGACCATGCATGCCTCCTGAGGGTGGACTGCAAGTACGTTCCCTGTTCGACCAACGCTCAGGAGTATGCCGCCTTCCCGAGGCTTCCCCTTGCTACTTTGAGGTTTGCTTTTGCTCCTCAAACCAAGTAGTGTGTCTAGAATGGATGGTGTATGGTGTAGAGGCCATGGTTAATTTCACAGGTCTTCCTGTGTTCGCCCTGCAGTCCTGTGGGGTGCTCACTCCCACGGAACGGTCACGATTTCTATCCTAAGATCGTCCATCCCTCTCCGGGCGAGCTGCCTCTCTCTCTTCGTCACTGCGATGAGGTGATCTAATGGGAGCATGCCTGTGGGATGGTTCGCAGTGCGCGGTGGGCACATAGTCAAACGTAGGGAGAGGCCTCGCGGAGTTCGCGGCCTCCATGGCCTTCCTCACCTGCTCAATCACTTGCTGCATGATTGTGTTGGTCATAGTGGACATGAGGTTCCTAAGCACATCCACCATGACATAAGCCTCCCGTTCAGGTGGGCGCTATGCCACCTGCTGGGGGTTTGCCCAAGAACTCTTCAAGGCATCCTACACCTCAGGGGTTACTGGGACTTTTGTCATAGGTGCCTTATCTCTCCGGGAGCGTGCCCGTATTGTGTCACTCACCACCATCGTTCACCATTCTCTTCTAACAGCCAATGCCAAATCTGTTTTAAGACTTTCTGGTTTTCCCGAAGATAACGTGGGACGAAAGCGGGCTTAGATCATGGCACGTGCAGGATGCCTGACAATTCCTTCCTCGAACGTTGGACTTGCAAACAGGGCAACCCTGGGTTGAGATCTAGGAAACGGCTCTCTGATGATCAAGTCAGCAAGGGTTCTAGGAGAAGACAGAGCGAAAAAGAGAGAATTTAATATATATGAGAGAATGTGGCAAAAGAGCGATCCCTTTTCCAAGGTAGGTTGGGGTATTTATAGTCCCTGTAGCCAGACGCAAAATAGTATTTTTGCATTGGATGTTTCCCTAATGCACCGCTCAGTTAGTTATCCCCGTTGGGCCTCCACGTAAGGACCAGGGATCCCATAAAGACTGGAGGGTGCACTCGGCCTAGTCTGGCCCACAGACGTATCCGTAGGGCCCATTTGGAATCCCATATTTTTTGGATCAGTTAAGTTTGTGTAAATGTAGTCCATATTGACCTGCAACTGGAAAATTGAAGAGTCATTTCTTGTAAAATATTTGGAGTTATAAAGATTGTTTTTGTTTACATAAAAAGTTTCAATTAAAGTTGTAGTTTTCAAATTTTGGCTAATATGTTTTAATTAATGATTTATAATAAGGCAAGGGTGGGGAGAATTGCCATTAAATATGTAATAATTAAAGTATGTTGTATCATGCATAGTCTGTAAGCAAATACATGATACGAAATGAAGTTGTTAAAGGAAAGCAAAATATAAAGTAGATAGAGAGACAGAATGAGAAGCAAGGTATAAAATGATACCTGAACATGGCTAAATACGTAGGAAAAGATGACGTTTGGTATCTAACAATGATGTTCTTTGTTAGAAATCTAACTTTTCATATTGAAGATGCCATTGCAGGCCTTTGTTCTAGAGTAAAAAGAATTTCATATGTTGAGTATTTATAACAAAGTTGTTAAAATGATATCTTTCTTCCCCAATAGTATGGTTTGTTTATTTGTTAGGGAAGTATATAAGTATTTTCATTTTGTGGCATATGCCATGCTATAATGAAAAAAAATTACGGCTACTTTTCTTTTTTCTTTGTTATTGTATATAAAGTAATTGAGAGTTTTGTTTAACAAACTCGACATAGAGATATATATGATCGTGTGGACTTTTGAAGACAACCAACATTCGATCATCCTCTCCTAAAAAGCTACACTTTTCATAATTATGTTCTTGTTTTTCTGAACAATTTTTCTAGACTGCATTGTTTAAATGATCTTTGTTTTTGGCTTCAAGTGGAGAAAGCATATATTTTGCTTTTTATTATATGGTGCTTGTAGATGAGGCCTAGTTTTATTCCCGAATGGAAGAAAGTAGTTTTTGCAGAAGAACGAGGAGATGCCAGTATAGAGTTGAAAAAAGAAGGTTGTCCAGGAGGAACTGTCCCCGTTACAAGAGTTAGTAAAGATGAGTTATCCCTCCACTCATCATTTGTTCATCTCTATTAGACAGCCCAAGAGAGTACAGGTGAAGAAGCAAGAGGAACCTTATCCGGCAACATAAAGTGCAGACCTCAACATTAAAACTGGGCAAATTAAAATCTGTACAAGAAGAAACGCCAACTCATCTTCTTGTCGTGTTCTCCTCCCTCTCGCCCTCTCATATCTACGTTGAACTATGTGAGGGAACCTTATTATTTCCTAGAACAACATTATGAGTCACCATATCAAAAATTGTTTCAATCCTTTACTCCTATTTCAAAGTAGGTAAAAGAACATTCCTCCATGACAATCCAATATACGGATAACTTTATCCAAACATAATCCATAGGGAGAACAAAGACGCCCTCTCACTTTATATATACTAACTAGGCTATTGTTTGTTCACGTTACAAGATATAAATCAAAGAGATGGTAAGCATAGTTTTTAGCTTATTAAAGGAACCACAAAAGGCACAACTTAGTTCTATTAGCTCAAGCATAAAAATCACATAGACCTCATAATCGCAAGTAATGACAAATTTAGAACTCTCATCACAAAGAATCCTCATCATTACTTGGATGACACCCTTAATTCTCTAACAACGACAGAAGTACACGACAACGTGCTTACCATCAGGATGAAGTGCGTTGACCTCTTGGCTCACCTCCTCATTCCCAACATTGTGATCAAATGTCAGATCTGCCACGGAAAAAGGCATAGACATGACTCCACCATCGGAAACTCCCCGATTAAGTACTACTAAAGAGTCCCCTAGGTTTGATATGTGCAATTTACCACTATAAATTGGACCCGCAAGAGAACATGAGCCGAAAATTGTAATTTTAGGGTTAGTTAACCAACTCATCATTAGTAATAGCAAAAAGCCTTCTTTAGTTTTATAGCATGCTTTCTTCATAGCATCAGAAGACATCCCACCTTGCTAAAAAGTGAGCTTTGACATAAAACAGAACACCCATTACAATAGTAAACATGACTTTTGTCATGATCCACAAGTTTCAGTTAGGCTTTTTGTCATCAATTTTTAATGTTTCATAAATCAAAACCAGAATCACACAGTTATATATACATGATATTTAAAGGAATATAAAATAGAGAGTTTTGACTTGTTACCATGAGGGAGTACACATACATATAACAATATACTAGTTACATGAACATCTAATTATGCTTTAAGTAGATAGTTACCTAAAGCAAGGTGTTCATTACCTTTAACTAAGTACTACTAGAGAGTCCCCCAAGTTTGATATGCAAAGAGACATTCTTTACTCTTGGATGAACCATGATCGAAGGCATCAATAGTTATGCTTGAGAGACGACATTCTAGCATTTTCATTTTCTTTAGTTCCTTTCTCCTATAAGTTTTGACAGCAAGCCTGTTTTCAAGTACAATGCATCTATCATGCTGACATAACACATAGCCCAAAGTTGTTGCAGTGATCCATAATTAACATCAATGGTCATTAAATCAAGGGCAATTTATAGTATTATCACAGCCTCCTTAAGCGACATCCTGCTTTACGTCATCTTTGGAGGGGTGTTTTGCGCTCATAAGGAAATGAGTCTTTGGGATGTGCTCAGCACACTTAATCCTTAGACTTACCTAAAAATTGCCATCATTACGTGATATAATACCTGGTTTATTAAGGGAACACGATGTTAGGAGGCAACAGAATCTAATAGGTGCAAAAACTCAATGCTTATGATAAAAGTTTGTTGCACTTAAGGTTCATCATAGCAAGAATTGATGTAGAATCATTGGTGCATTGCCTACCCAACCTATGTTCAATCTCCTTAACTTTGACTTTGTAGGCATTAGAGTAGTTCTTATATGAAACCATTTTATCCTAGCTGACGTCATGAATGGATATGTTATATTTCTTGATGAGAATGTCAATGACTATAGAAGTTGTACTTTGTTCGAAGCTATGGACTGAATCTCTTTGTAGTTCTTGGAAACATAATTCATTAGACTCGCAATCAATCTTGAGGGACACGTAAGAGACATACTCTATGTCTGCAAGTTGCTAGAATACGATAGATGTCAATTGCATTGCTTCGGTAATTTTTTTCAACAAGCTTTTGAGATATATCTCAATGGTGTCACCCATCTAAAAAAATGTGGTAGCTATGTGAATGTGACAACAAAAGAAAAAAATCAAAGTGTCATTGAATGTAAATATACACGAAGATATATGATACTACTTGACTTAACAAACAAATACACCATTTTCCATATTAAAGTATGAAAGAAGAGAATTTTGTCTACTATATTCAAGAAGGTAGTAATCAAGTTAAAGAATATGCTAGTTTCAAATAAATTTCTTTCTTGGGTGCTAAAGTACGATATAGTCTAATAAAGAACCTTTTATAAAAATAATAATAATAATTCCCTGTATGTTGGTTATCAACTCAATTTAGAAGTGTTCTTCTATGAAATTAGGAATATTGCAGAATGTCATATGAATGCTAGAATAAGTCCATTTGTCATGTAAGTAAAGATATAAAGATGAGGAATATTCTAATAAATGAAGGAATCATGTTTCCTCTACTTGAAAAGACGATGAATCTAATGCTCGAGTGCTCTTCATCGGTTAGATATTATATTTTTGACATTCTATGACACATATTTCTCTCTTTCCTGCTTTAACTTTTTGCTCATATAAACATCTTGAACATCATATATTAAGCTAAATATTTGATTTACAGTTTAGTTTAAACAACATAAAAATGATTAACCCTAAACTTGGCATATCATGCTTACGTTGTAATTGATATGTCAGTTTGGTCAAGTAGAATTCTTAAAGGTCAAAATGATGGTACTTTGAGGGCCAAGAAAAGATGGAAAGGTGGGATTGGGCTGTGTTGATAGGAGTGATGCTACAAAATTGCTATGGGCTGCAGTGAGCCAAGTTGAGGGAAAGGTGGGATTGGGTTGTGTTGCTAGGAAAGATGCTGGGGTTCATGCCTCACAGATGATGTAATGTATCTAAGCTAATAAGTGAAATTTTCCTTAATTTTTTTTAAAACATACATCAGAATAAAAATGTATAGATGCAGTTGTTAGTTTCTTATGAGAACATCAAATGACGGATATGAATCGAATGAAGAAAGTACGCTTATCTTGTTACCTATGTGTCCTTATTTGGGTTTTAGAGCAGTTTAAGTAACTTCTTTTGCGTTGGAAAATGGACAACACTTGAGATAGGAAGACGTTTCTTTGTAAAATGAGGCTGGTTCTGCGGACTTTCCAATAGAAGTTGGGTTTTCTATGATGTTAATAGTTTACAAGAAAACTCCATGCCTTGCAAGGATGGTGTACAATAACATGAAACTTACTCTTTACTTAAAAATTTATTAATATACTATGCATTTTTGTACTTTGTTTTGTTGAATAACTGTAGTTGTGTTATTCAAGTACAGGCTTTTCTATGAAGTTCTTAAATAATTTCTTATTACATCTTGTAACTTATACAATAAATTCTTAAACTCCTTATCCTTTTCAGATTTATGTTCAGTATTACCATTAATGGAACTGAGCGCAAAACGATTATTGCAAAGCCTTACATTCTATCGAAAGTGAATTGCACCATCAACCTCTGTGGTTAAAAGTCTCACTAACTCTTTAGGAGCTGAATTTGCTGCAATTCGTATGCGCCCATTTTGGTAACATAATCTATTACTTTCATATTTAAATTTCCTAACTTTTCAATATTCACATGGCTGCTCCTCAGAGAGAATAAAAGGAGACTTTGGGACATTCAACATCCCTATGACATGCGGAGTTCCTAAAATAAAATAATTCTTTATGACTTATATATTTTTAATAAATTTTTTTCTTCATAGAAGTAAAGTTGTATTTACTGTTTTGGTCTTGCTCTTCTTTTTTGTTTCTTTGAGTTGCTTGATCATGCAAAGCAAAGGACAACATTTTCTAAGAGCTGTGAGTATCTTGGTAATCTGTTAACTGTTTTTGGACTAATTTTATCTATTTAAATACTAAATGCAAACAATCATGCAGTGTACACATTGCAGGATTCCACTATGAATGTTTTAGCTCATAATGTAGGCTATATAGATTAAAAGAACAAATCAGATACATTTCTTGTGCTATATATTTGGCTTAACTGGCAACTATTAAATAACTCAAATATGTTATGCAGCCAATGGTGACATTTTCTTTAAAATAAATACATATAACTTCAAAGTTATTATCTGAATTAGGAGCATTTTGTTAGTCTCAATTCCTTCACTCGCCTCTCCCTGACCCCAATCTTCTTCCCCTTGTAGAAGAAAAAGAAGGGAAAAGGTAGAAAATGCTGTCAACCCCAATTATGAGGATTTCGCCAACCTTATAAGCCCCATCGTAACCCCATAGAAACAAAAAGAAAGCTTAAAAGAAGGATTGATGAATTATCCTTGTAAGATATATCCATTAGATATATTTTATTGCATTGAACTGATCAGTGTAACCCCCTTCCCTCAAAAGAAAAAAAATAAAGTAGCAGAATTACTTACCAGCATCATTAGTGTTCGTTATTTGACTTTGCTTCCTTTTTCTTTTTGGGCTAGGCTGATGTGAGTTGGGTTGTTGACATTGCATGTCAAGTTGATGGTCATTAGGTATTTCTTGCCAATGCTGCATTGTAAAAGAACGTTGTTGCTTAGGTCATATGAGATGAACCCCATTGGTATTCCGAACGTAAGGTGCTATAAAATCAGCTCCTCTAGTAGCCGAACTTGAAACATGTGCATGCTTTGTTCAAGGTTGCCTACTTTTCTTGATAATGTCTTGTTGAGGTTCCATTTACAGTCGTAGCTAGAAATCTTTTTCCTAAATAACAATTATTTTTCTTCATCAAGGACAATGTTATTTTAATCATACTTTCATATGTAATAAGTAAATACGGATATTATGCTAACAAATGCATAAGTACGAGAGAAATATATCATATTAGGAGCATAAGCAAGAGAAATACACAAGAGAAATATTGTTATTAAGTCAGACATTTATCCCCATATTACAATATCCAAAACATAGTACACAGTATCATAACTCCTTGTAGCATTCACAATCTAAAGGCATAACTGCCAAGCATTCTGAGTTAATGTAAACTAGAGAGGAAAGCTGATAGAATCTAACCCTCAGTAAAGATTCTAAATAAATAGCGTGTACAACTAGAAAAGAGAATAAACAAAAAGAGAATTGCATACCTATATCTCAACAGTTGTCCATCCAGGAATATTATGATGAATCTTATCAAGCAGTCATTTAAATAGATCAGCTACATAACATAAAGCCTGTAATAAGTAAATGCATTCAAAAGCTACTTTCAGTTCTTAGCGTAAGTTAAGAAGAAGAACACTAAGATTTTAGAAAACTTGCATTCCAAACTAAAGTACCTTACGTAAGCTTGTCAGTATAGAATAGCTACTAATTAGGGCTATGTGTGCATCTCTCTCTCTCTCTCTCTCTCTCTCTCTCTCTCTCTCTCTCTCGATATATATATATATATATGTATGTATGTATATATATATATATGTGTGTGTGTGTGTGTGTGTGTATGAAAGAAAGAGATCAAATCTTCTTTTATGATATATTATATGAAAGGAAAGGATCAAATCTTCTTTTAGCCACATTATAATGTCCTTTGTCTACCAAAGGCTATTGAAATGGATAGCTCTTGTATAATCAATGCACATACTATCCTATATCCTTCTAAAATAAGCACAAGATAGGGGCCATAGCTATCATAAACTAGTATAGAGTAGAGGGAACGAACCTAAGAACAATTTCATCTAATGGCTAATTATGTTGGATAAGTTGCTACTAAGTCTGGGCTTGCTCATGTCAATCCTAGTATGGGAGCAAACAATGTTGTGTGCAATTAAGACCAAGGATCACAACTTTCTTGGGTGCTCTCACGCTACTCAATTTAGATGTTGTTCGAAAACAATTTAGAGTGGTGTGGTGCCTGACAGGCTTCATAAGGTGGTAAAGGAAACTATTGGGAAGTAGATGTTCGAAAGTCATGAGGTTAGCACTAATTTGCATCGCTCCTGCTATTTAATATAAACTATGGCTGGACAGAAATGGATGTATTCTACAAAGCAAGGATGTGAAACATGAGAAGAGCTGCAAAAACATAATAGAAATTGTCAAAAAAATAATGAATTATTTATGTTATTATAACAGGAAAATTTGTGATCAGAAAGAGTATTACATATACCAAATTAATTGAGTTGAAATTGTAGAGAAACTCTTCCTAGAAGGTGGCTTCCCCTTTTGATGCTCCCACAATGTTCATGCCTCGTTATAGGTTGATAATTGGTGATTAGAACTTTGTAAGATGATTTCAAGAAAATATGCAATTTTCTCCTTTTTCGAGGGCAACAAAAGACATGATCAAGTTGCCAGGATACTATCATCAACACAAAGCTACCAACACGGCAATATTTGCAACCTTGTCCCTTTCGCTAGCTAATATATGATCCTAAGTGTGAGAAATTTATATGAATTTTACCAAACACGTAAATTGTACGATCCCAACTATGAGAAATGGACCAACTAGAAATAACATAGAAAGATTTTGCTATAATGAGATGTCTACTATATAATTAGATTAGTTGATGCAGCCGTAGTTACAACATTCTACAAATGCTGATCAAGGACAATTATAGACCAAAAGTAAGTGTCCAAACATTTTGCTAATGCTAGTCAAGCACTATTACAGACCAAAAGCAGCTAAGCATTGAATGTTTTCTTATTAGTTCAGCAATCAATTCAATAGAAGCATATACTATAGGAGAAGTCATACTAAGCACTAACATTCAGGATCACCCAAATGTGTAGTAGTGCTAATATATAGTCTTCCTAACATCTGTAGGAACTTTTCAAAAATGAAGAGTTTAAAATGGGCAACTTCAAGGGGTGAGAGTAGGTTTCTTAAAAGAAACAACCTTCAGAGTCCATCTCATGATCCTATTGATTGCGAATGCTGCACCTGGAGTAACTTAATTCAGCATAAACCAGTTTTTCTTTATAGCTCTCTGTAGCTTGCTTAAGAAACTTGTTCTGGGTCTGCATTTAAGATAACATGTATACATCACTTCTTGAAGTAATATTTGATTTTTTAAGGATGAAATATTAGCTGAGTTTATACTTTCATCGAGTTTAGATACTGCTTAACACAATAACTTAATTCCAGATAGATATCTAATAGGTTGATGTTTATAGCATATGTCGATGTTTAGAGTAGTAAAATAGTGCATATAAGTATTGATCCTTAATAAGTATCCAAGATAAGACTTGAGCACAAGAAAACCAAAAAGCATAAACTAAGTCATGCAATGGTTTCAAGATAGCCAAGGCCAGAAATAATCAAATCAATAGATAAAATGTAAGACATGTTAGCACGTATTAAATACAAGAATAACATGACAACAATGGTAGATAATAGAACCTCATACGCTATGTTGTACAAAGCATCAGCATCTTTCCCAAGCAGCTTTATTGCATCATTAAAGAATGCAGTTAAAGCAATGGAACTAGTCTCATCATACTGATCAAAACCAAAGATGATCCAATAGAACATTTCAAAAATAGTAGCCATTCAATAACATTCACACTGTAGTTCACAATCAATTGCTAGTAACTTATAACTATTAATTGAAGCTGAATACCTTGGAATTGAAGTACTGCTCCTATTTTTTCAAGAAGAGAAGTTGCAATTGAACGCAACTCCTTTATCGTCATGGCTCTTTCTTCCACACCTATTACAACCAAGGTATAGCTGAACTATTCGATCCTTCACTTTCATAATTCGACCGCAGGTCCAAATCTCCTCATCTTATAAAGTATGCGTAGTCTTAAAATACAACATGTATAGTTAAAAAAATTATTATTTTATATACATAAGCTGATTTCCTTGATACATTACTTATGTAGTGATGAACCTTTTAATAGTACCTTTTTGTCTAGTATGTAAGAGATAGGCCTAATATTGGGGTTATGTGTAGGACTATGAACTTCACGCATATACTCTTCCATCACATCATCTTTGTTAGCTTTGACCCTTTTTGAAGCATAAGAAACACAATTTAATAATTGATTACTACAATTGCAACAAACTGTATCAGTGCATTAAAAAAACAAAGGTATCATTCTGATAGCATCCCTGCCTTCTTGCTCTCAAGATCAATTATAATCGAAGTAGACACAATGGTAGCAAGTGAGTATCCTATAAAGAATCATCACAAACTAAGGTTTAGTGAACCAGAGAAAGATATAAATTAAATAAACCGCTCAGCCCACCAATGCAAATATAAATGAAGTCCCTTCTAAGATAAAGAACACCTTTATGAGATGAGCTTTTCAATCCTGTCAACCCAACGATTAGCATTGGATCAAATAAGCCAACCACCTTCTCACATTTGTCAATAGCAAGATCATTCCATATAGACACTATTATTGGCCTAAGATTAATCAAACTAGCACACATATGAAGCATGAGAAAATGTTAGACTATTTACAAGGATAAGAAGGTGCTATGGAAGGGAAAATAATGTAGAACATGTGTAAGTTAGAATGCAATTCTAACCTAGCATCTACCATAACCATCTCTCGAACAGGCACATCTCGTGCAGGTGCCTCAGTCCCTAGCCTTGCTAAATGAATTGTACATAGTGGCTCAACATGGAGAAAATTTTCAAGTATGTCTGAAGTATGTAACATAGAGTACACATTACTAGAATCAAAATACAATAAATGCGCATGTTAAGTAAATACAACAGTGTATAAGAATAGGAGGGCAAGATGTATTTGTCACTATTATGTTAACTAAACTCATCATGCACATTTTGTGCCTATAATTTTATAAGAATCTAGGGAACTACAATTGCAAGATAAGTACTTAGAATAGGAACTATGCAAGCCTATAATAGCCTGATTGACATAGGAAAAACCATTTATAATATGCACTCCACTTATGTACTCAAAAATCAAATGTTCAATGTTCTTAATCAACGACTAAAATCAGCATCCTCACGATATCTATCTGGCAAGTATGGTCATGAGGAATGGTGCCAATTTCACAATACTGAGGCATATCATAAGAGGTTAATGCTTGAAAAAGAGGTTGTATCACAGTTGTGTCAACAAACTCCATCTCATATTGCTCCTCACTCGTACGATACTGCTCCTTCATAGGTTTGATTTTGGAATTGGTTATCTAATACTTTTTTCCAAATTTGACAGCATTACCATACAGAGCAATATTATCACCAAAAATGTTGCCTGTATTTTCGCGCCCTTAAGAAAAAGGCATGTATAAAACAATTGTGAGCTAAATTTCAAATATAATATAATGAGCATGTATAATAATTTCCATAAATATATCATTGTCATACTTGTTTATCTTGGAAGCGAATCTTTTGATATCTTGTTTTGTTATTAGATGACCTCTCATGTGTCTTTTCAATGACCATAACTTTAACAACGAAGTGATCTATCTTCTCATTTAACTCTTTCAGAAATTTTATTAGAAGGTGCTATGACTAATAACTAAGCAAATAATGCTTGTAAGTATCAACACTTGAAAACCAAAGGGACAATCAACAATGGAACAAAATTGTGTGCAACCAATACTCAGTCACATTAGTAACAGTGAGACACAACAGTAATCTTAATACAGATCACAAATTCACAATTGATCAAATGACGTTTTATCCTCATGATAGTAATTAACCTAAAAAGAATAGTAAATGGCAACAAAATGAATGGGAAATACCTATTGAAAACTTATTATTAGCTACTTTATTTCAACCATACCCAACAATATAAACCAACACTACAACAAATTGGCACTTGTGCCACAATTTATGCCATAGGAAACTTCAAATCATGGCAATTTTTCATTCTTGCCACAGGAAAGATATTCCCATAAAGAGGAAATAAAAATTATGCCATGAATTACAATTCTTGTGGCAAAAGAATTACTTGTGCCACCAGTAGATATCGCTTGTGGCATTAATATGCCACATCTAGAAATGGTCATGGCTATAAGGTACTTGTGCCACAAATAAATATTAGCTGTGGCAACCATTAGCCACAGGTACGATGTACAGTGACAAAGATTACTTGTGCCATGAGTAAATAGTATATGTGGCAATTGTACACCACGAATTAGCATTTTCATAACAAAAAAGTACTTGTACCACGAGTAAATAGAATGGGTGGCAATAAGCTATGGCACAAGCAAGCATTACCTGTAACAAATTAGTAATCAAAAAAGTATAGAATATGTTCAGGGTTTAGGACTTATACGTACAAATCAAACTTTCTGAATAATTTGATTCGCCTAAACATTAGACTTATGCAAAAGACAAGTATCAATGTGCCAGTTTGATTATGCTCCATCTCTCTTTTAAGTTATATTGTCTTTTTCATCCCATAATAATTTCATCACATTCCATCTTTAATTTATTTAGCAAGTTTCATATGTTATCAGATATTTATTAGTTTGTAATCACTTCAATATGTCTTTGTTAATTTGGGCGGAGGGGTTAATAATTACTTTCCTTTTCCCCTTTATGCATACAGTGGGATACTTTTACAAAGATTTGTTTTTTTTTTTATAGAATTCAAAGATAATTTTATATATCAACTTTATTAATATTAATGTGTTAATTAATGTATATCATTTGACATTAGATCATGGTTCTTTATGTTAAGTCCCTAATACTATATTTCAATTAGCTTGTATGATTTGATCATAATATTTGTTCTAATATACTTATAATTAACCTCAATTTTTTTGTGTGGATATATGTAGTTTTGGAGCTTGCTAAAAATGGGATCATTTGGAAAAAATGCTAAATGGCTTCTCTGATTGAAAATTTATTGGCTAGGTAGGAATAAATTTATTAGCTAGCTAGAGAATAAATTTATTAGCTATTGCCCCTTCTCCTACTTTCCTCAATCTGGAAATGGCTTCTCTGACTGAAAAGCTCGATATATCTTCATCACCTCTCGACTTCGCCTTCCCCCTTTAGTACTACTGCACGCATATCCCATTCCGCCATCAGTGCACGTTCATCTTCATATGGCTTCTCCTACTTTCTATCTCTTCACATCTCGAAGATTCAGCCATTCCTCAATACAATCCCGTCAATTCTGTGTTTGCATGGGTGATCGAATTGAAGATTCAAGTCATCCCCAGCCACGGATCGAAGTTCTAATCAAAATTCTCCACCCACATCTCCACCCAACTGCCACTAGCAAACCAACCACCACCAACCTCCACCCACATCTCGCACCTCCCAAACTGAAGATGATGGCTTGTCGAAAAACTGAAGCACGCAAAATTACAGATAGGAGGTATGTCGGTTGCCTAAATGTGTAAAATACATATTTCTTTCCATAAAATCAATTGGAAATACAATTTCATAAATAAAACGGGAAAATAATGAATAGTTTTCCAATTTTATTTTTTTAAAAATAAAGGAAACAAAATATGCTAAATTTAAGCGCGCAGGTACTTAATTGGAAGCGGTATATATATAATTAGGGTAAAATTCAGAAGAGACTTGTGGCGTCAATTAAGAGTTGGAAGCGATCTGTAATTGTTCTTTCTCATCTCAACCATCTACAACTTCTCCTCAGGAGCACCTAATTCAGGTAATTTGATGGTTTATTCATCAATTTTATATAATTATAGCTGAATGTGGACTTGGATGTAATGGTTCTTTAAATAACAACTATTCATATGAGAAACACTCACGACCAAAATCAACATCAAACAATAAAAACCCCTATATCCCCACCCCAAAAAAAAGGAAACAAAAAACCATGTCTTTAGTGCGTAGTGCTTCATCTTGGGCAGTCATTTCTCCTTGAGCTACAACTTGGTGGATGGCTGTGAGTGGGACTGGTTTATCGGCTTTTGTGGGACTTATACATTATGTGAATTAGTTGATTTATCATGGTTGCTCAAGGCCTTGTTCGTGTTTAGAGTTGCTGCTGTATATTTTCTTGGTGAACTTACTGTTTGAAAGCGGTGTCCTGCTATCATAGACATTCTCTGATATCAGGAAGAGTTCAGCAGAGGTTCTCTGTAACTTTGAATCCTGATTGCACCATTGTCTGGAAATCTTCAATTTTAAAAGATCGTCTGCCTTGCCGTCCACCCCTGTTTTGTAACTCACTGAATTTATTTGTCAACAATATAACGAGATATTGTTTTGGGGTTCTAGCCCCCTCTAATGCACCAAAAAAACAAAACTAAATATTGTAACATTGAAGGCATGTTTAATAATTCTGTCTGCTTGATTAAGGGTCTGCAAGTAAACTGTACTCCATACAAGTTGGATGCAATGTTGTATTGAGGGCTATCTTGTTGTTGACTAAATGTTTCTTATATGCAAAATCAGGTAGTCTTTGGAGTGTAGGAGGAATTTTTTTATGGCTGAAAAAGTAACCTTTGCACAGTTTCTTCAGCTTGGACTAAAGCAGGCCAATGAAAAATGCTTCACTAAAATTGTCCTATCTTCTCTGTAGAGTAAAAGGCATTCAATGGTTATTTTATTTAGGGTCTAATGAAAATGGTGTCTTTGCAATTAGGGTTAAGGTTGCTCTATCTGAATTCCCTTGCCTAGGCAGGACTATCAGGATATGAATTTGGATTTGCATAAGTGGGGAGACTCATTAGATTTCCTTACATGCATGATTAGCATTCAATCATGCAAACTGGTGATTTGGATTTTGTAAGGATGTGGACAAAGATATTCCTGTTAATGCATAATGGTTATGTTGCATAATGCATAACATTAGGTGAATTTGATTTTTAGTCACTAGTGTTTGTGTTGCATATTTTAGTGTTTTTAAGGGGCATATCTAACAATGAGAATCTGACTTTATGTTGTGTTTAACTATGCACTGCTTTCTTCCTCCCCCCCCTTTTTGCCATTCAGGAACTATTGCAACCTTTCATTATAAGTTTTAGCTTGTTTTGCTATATTGGTTTTTTCTTTTTTTATGATTTGTAATCAAACAATCACATTGAAAACACACCAAGGGGGATGTTACCCTTATACAAAAAGGGGTAGTGACAAAATTCATCGTGCCCTTAAGATCTCATGCATAATGCTATCCACAAAGTCTGAAAACTCACTTCTTCCACTATTGAGCACTTGACTCCAACTATACAAGATTCTTAAGAAGCAAAGTTATGGTTTCTTTTTCTATTCATCATCTTCTTTCTTTTCCTTTTTTTTCTGCTGCCAATTGATCCTCACACGTACAGCACCCGCCCTGTAGGGGGGAGGGTGTCTCCTAATTGTGGTGTTAATCATTACTGTTGCCATTTTGAATACATGAAATGGAATGTTCTAGACTTGCTTTGATACTTAAATCCGTATGAGGACATTTGATAACCCTATCAATGCTGAAAACCTTGCAAACGACATGCATACAAAGGTAAGTATGTATACATTAATATATGATCGCGTTAGTCTTCATGATTCACTTTAAATGCCTATATTATATATATATTTAACGTGCTATGTTATGTTATCAAACGTAGGCTGCAATGGAGAAACTGAAAAATGAAAGAGAACAAGGCCTTGACGACAAAACTAATGAACAAATATTCCAAGAGGTTTTTGGTAAGGACAGACGTAGGTATTTACGTGCATATGGCAGGGATAAGAGCATTACTGATTATTTTGGGGTTAAGCCTTCACGCTTGGATCTTGCTCAACATGTTATGGAACTAAAAAAAAGAGCCAATGAAAGCATTATGGAAGCTAAGAAAGATCTAGAAGAAGCTAGAAAAGAAAAAGAGCAAGCAAAATTTGAAGCGGAACAAGCCAAGAAAGAAACAGAAGAAGCTAGGAAAGAAGCTGAGACAACAAGACAAGAGGTGGACGCCAAAATTGAAGCAAACAATAAGATGTGGGGAAAAAAGATAAAGAACATGCTGGCAGAGTTTCTCAGATCTTCCACTCATGGTGATTTATGAAAAGTAATTTAAATTATATAACAAAATTTGTAAATAGATACTACTTTAGGGGTGATTTTGAATATTTAAACATATTATGAATTCTTTTGGTATTATGTAACGAAGCTTGTATATGGCATATTATTGGTTACAACATAATAGGTTATAATCATGTGCCAGTTATGCTGCGAAATTTATTATGACACTCATCAACCTATTAGCAACAAAGAGTTGTTTTACTATAATGGACTTTTTTTTTCCCCTTTTTGGTTGTGTTCATGCCACGAGCTCAACAACATGTTGTCATCGATGAATACCTTTTGGTATTATGTAATGACCTTTATAATGCTCACTTGCCATAAGTGTTCTTTGGGCAAAAGGACTAGCTTCCTACCATTACTCTCATAGCTAGTAGTTGACTTGCCATAGGTGCTTTTGTCGCTAGGAGTGCACTTGCCACAGTGTTCTTATGAATGAATGAATAGCTCGCCACAACTGAACTTGTGGCAAGAAGTGCGCTGTTCACGTGGCTTAAAGAATGGCTTGCCATGGGTTTTGTCGTAGCCAGAAGTAAACATGCCACTGGAGCTCCTGTGGCTAAGAGAATATATTGCCACGGGTACTCTAGTGGATCGAAATAGATTTGCCATGAGACTTCCCATGACTAACAAAAGTATTTCGCCACAGGCATTCCTATGGCTACCATTTTTCCTATAGCCACGATAGCCATTTTATTGTGGCAATAATCTTACCACACTCACTTATGCCATGAGACTCATTAAAAAAATTCCTATGGCAAAATGGCATTGCCATGAGAATTTAAAACTTGTGCCATAAATACTACTGTAGCGTAAGTGTCAATTTGTTATAGTGCAAAAGGGTACTAACATAGATAATACATTAGAATCTAAAATGAAAACAAAAGAATCTAAAATGAAAGCTAAAACCCTTAACACGTATTTTCCTCCTACCTCACAAGCAAATGTAGGAGCTAAAGTTCTCCAAAGACCTCACATCAACTACTAACAAGTCTAAATGCAAGCAGAGGATAAAATTATAAATAGCTGATAGATCATAGTGAGACAAGGATGATAACATTAGCTAGGGAAGAAAAGAGATAGAACATGAAATAACCACATAGTGAGACACCATTTAAGCTGGAATTCATCACTCAATATTCACAACAAATATTATAAAGTATAAATGAACATAGAAACATATCTAACATAGAAGTATCAAAGCAAATAAGACAACCAATGTATAGAAATATGAGAAGACTTAAGACTAGTGCAATCAAGCATCTAAAGAATGATAAACTTGCTATGCATCAAGGGAGAGATGGAAAATCATTCAACCCAAACCTGGAAGGCATTTAGGGAGGAGAGAATAATCATAAACTTACTATGTAAAAGCCTTCTAAGGAGAAGACCCTTCCCATTGAGAAGACAAGGCCTCTTATAAATAGAGAGAGCAAATTTGCTGTAAAAAAAAGTAGATTTTGTGTTGGGTAGTTGATAAAATATTAAATTACTCACTGAACAGTTACCTAGGGTTAAGGAGGGAGATAAAGCCTTTTGTACTATCATATCTTTGAGATAATATTTGAATAAATCTCCTCATCTCAGGAAGATGTACAGCATAACTACTCCTATTGGAACCCCCAAAAAAAAAAAAAAAATAGGTGCAGGGAAAAAAATAAAGGGTAGATAGAACAGCTAGAGAGGAGTGGCTAGAAACTTAAATGATGCATTGAATTTCTAATGACAATCTATATTAGATTGGAACACATCCAAAAACCAAAAGTAAAATCGACCAAAAAAAAGGTAGGAAAAGAGATAGTCAATTACCTACCAACAAAGAGAAGGGAAATGAAACCATTGACATCGGATTAAAGCAAACGGTGAGAAAAAAGGGTAATCGAAAAGGTTAGAGGGAATCGATTGAATTTGTAATATCTTAGTTATAATTGAAACCTAATAAAAGAACATGAGCAAACAATTAGGAAGATAGAGACAATTAAATATATAGCAACCAGGGAACCAAAATAAGACTGGCATGAATTTGAAACAACGAGACAGAATTGGAAAATTCAAATTGATATGACTTTGAAACTTAAGAAAAAAAAGGAAATACAACAAAAACAATTTAAGCAAAATATAGATAATCAAATACCCAAAGATTTAACAAATGGGGAGGAAGTTTATCCAATATACAGCGAGTGGCGAAAGTGCTGCCATAAAAGTTCTCAATCGAAGCACCATAATCAAGTATAAGATGGTCCATGTTATTTTCTTACTTCCCCCTATTTTGCTTGGCAATTTCAAATGTTAGTTATGAAATTTCGAAAGTTTGAGGTTGAAATTTCAAAGGTTTGAGCTCTGCAATTTCGAAATTTTAGACTAAACTTTCGAAAATGTGAGATCAAATATTTCGAAATTTCCAATTTGAATTTCCCATAAAAGACACATGACTCCTCTACTTAGCAAATTAGAGGCCTCAAACTATATCAAATTAGACAAAATCTAACAAATCAATTGCAAAATTGCAAAATAAGGAACTCACATAAGTGGAAGTTATCCTCAATTGACCATCTGATCCTCAATCAAAATCCTCAAAAGTCCTTGAATCTATGTTGACCTTACTCAGGTCCCCAGTCTAAGTCAAGTAATCATCTTCATCGTCTTCTTCCCCTAATTTTCTCTCTCCTAATTTCCACTCTCCCCAGAGCTAAAAATAGAGCAACCACAAACCATTCACCTAGACAAAGATGAGAGAGAAAGATGACGTTGGAGACAGTGATGCTGACATATAGTATTGGTTCTCATACCCACAAAGCAACCTGTCACCCCAAAATTCATTCAATTAATCAATCAAACCAACACAAGCAAAATAAGACAAAATTCATAAATTTAATAGACAAACTTATGATTTTGCCATTCTAGGGTGAATTAAATAGACAAAAAAGTTTTAGTTTCTTACAATTCCTTGTTATGTAAATTACCGCAAGCTCACGGAGTCAATATAATTAGCAACAATAAGTACGAGTTGTGTCCACAAAGAACTCAATCCTAATCACCAAAACTAATTATAACACCCAATCTAGGCAATTAGTCAATTGGGTTTAAGATTACTAAAAACAGTATGAAACTGCTGAGTGATAGAAAGTTAACTAGGTAATAAAAAGTAGGAATCTCAAATTTGGGGATCACCACACTATTATGCTTTGCGAATCAATAACTAAGCTACATAAACCTGCCCGTGTAAACGTTTGTTATGCAAAGATTACAAATCAAAACTCATATACGCCTTCTTTCAGCAGTCGTTAGATGGGTCAATAAATCATAATTCACTATTTTCATGGAACTACAACTAACATAGCCACAAAATCGAGTAATCAATCATTCCAAATAAAATCGTAATTGCTTTCACATTAAGGGATTTAATCGCTCACAAAAGCGCACTTAGATAAAGGATTCAACTTTCATTGACCTCCTAAACCCTAATAATGAACAGTGAAATAGAACTCTTTCAAGACATTCATCAAACACTTGGTGTATTAAGTAAGAATCCAATGCATAAACATGGGCATAACCTATAAAAGCTTAGCTCATAACTTGATTAAGCATAATAGGGGCTATTCCTAACCCGAGATTGGAATTTAGCCTCTACACATACTTAAAATCATAATTCCAAGACCTAGTTCATTGAACATGGATGAATATCAAAAGAACTAAAAAGAAAGTGCAAAAGAGAAGAGAATAGAGGTACAAACTTAGATTAATCGCGATAATAATTCACAAAACAATCTTAGATCATCACCAGTTTAACGCAAAAGGAGTCTTCCAAGTATCACTAATAAAACCTAATTTTTCCTGGGAATGTGCTCTTTCATCAAAAGATAAAAAGTGTCTACAATATAATCTGACAAAGCAATTAATTCACAAAAACTGCTGGGGTGCACGGTCATGCATTAACGCATGGTCGACCGTGTGCCCATTCGGGTTTTAGATTCTTCACTGCATGAAATAGTGAAAGGTTTTGCGGTTATGCCCTAGATTCTTCACTGCATGAAATAGTGAAAGGTTTTGCGGTTATGCCCAACCAACCGTGCACTTTCTTAGGCTCTTTAAGCTTGCTTTCTGGGCCCGCAGTACTTCATAAGGCTCCTTTTCCCTCTTTGAACTCATCCCGAAGCTTCATTTTCCATTAAAACTTGTGATTTCCTCAGCAACTTGGCAGCTACCCCTGAAAATAAGGAAAACCACTTAATAAGCATGAAACGGAACCAAGGAAGCGAATTCAACTCTTTCTCATCGAGGTTTAGAATGAGAACAAAGGGAACAGGGTCAAAAACAGGCTAAAATGAAGCCAAAATATGGGGTTATCAACTCTCCCATACTTATCTCTTACTTGTCCCCAAGTAAGATCATCAATCAAAAGATCAGTGGGGAGAGATTTGCCTCAAAGTACCAACCTCTTCAGGCAAGCGATGACAACTAGGTCAGTAAGCATGGCAACTCACAGTTAAGAAACTCAATTAGGGCAAAACCCCTTTTTTGTTTTTTCCCCCCCTAAAACACAAGTTCTAGAACGGAACAAGAATCACTAGGCCATGATGCAACAATAGATACCCCATATTGGACTGTTTAGATATGTTATGCCTCCCTCTAACTGTTGGTGAGCTAGTTAGATCGATAGATCCTCACCTTTAGGGGTAAGAAAAAGACTGCTCCTCTCATGTGTTTAAGGTTAAATAGTCACTCAAGACCTCTCTTAATGCATGCTACCATCAGCTTGGTAAAGCTCTCAATTCTCCATCATTGGGGACATATAAGTGCTAAACATAAGGGCTTTTCATGAATTGTAGCGAGGTTAGGGTTGAGGGTAAGGATGGAGGGATTTAGGCAAGAGGAGTTAATTAGCCAAATCGAGAGCGATCAACAACTCCACAGCATCATAAGATCATTAACACTATCCCACAATTGAGTATCAAGGAAGGGGTTGAAATAATTTATTGGGATTCTCTATGCCAAACATTTTATTTTCAAGTTCTCCTTTTTTTTTTCATTTCATTTTTCTTCTTTTCTCCTTTTTTTTCAAGCTAAGAAATGGAGGGCAAAGGTTAAATGACAAATTCAACTCCCAATCCTTCAAAGTGAACAATAATCATGACAAACTACTAAGATGCACCAACAAGCATAATTCCCAACCAACATAACTCAGAACAATGCTCTACTAACCTCACTTAGGGTAGGATAATTCATTTTAGGCCATGGTCTAAGTAGACATAGGTGAATCAAATGACAGAAAAAATGTGAATAGTGTTAGCAAACAAATTATAGTATCGCATGGTGGCTTTTGGCTCATGTGGCTTGTAAATTAATCAAATGCCTCAATTATATCAACACCATGCACGTGCCAAGTGTGATTTTAAAGATAGCCAAGCTAAGTTATAGAGATGACCATACAAGAGGGATGAACACTCATGAAACCAGGTCTTAGACTATGTAAAATAAATAGTCTTTATAGGCTCAAAATTCTCACTGGTTGCTCTACCACAATCTAAACACTAGCTCAAAACGCTGGCCAACAACCAAAGTTCACACAATCCATGTCATAGGAATCCTCAGAAGGCAAATGCACAAACACACATAGCTAAGCAATCAAAACAATTTCACAACCGTTTCATAAGATTTAGCCCCAAATTGAATCTCATTCACCATAAATTATCACAACCATCAGGCAAATCATCACCCCTTGAATGTCATCGTCAGAGGGGTTTCACAACTGAATCCAAAATATGCTTCTATTTTTTTTTCAAACCAAGATCAAATGTAAACTACTTGTAGCACACAATAAGGAAAGATAGGGAAAAAACAAGGAGTACCTCATCCATTTAACGGTTCCAATTTTGCTTCACCTCCCTTTGCATGCCATCATGTGAAGACAAGAATGAGTATAATACAATACAAGGATGTAGCATCTAACCTATATGAAGTACCCTAGATGCATATGACTGTGCAGTATGAAGACTAAGCTGCCTAAATGCAAACTAATATGATAACCTAAATGTTATCTTAGCTAAATGCAATGAACAGTATGCTATGCATATACACTAGGCTACACATGTGGCATCTACCACGAATTCTCATATTAATCACGACAATGATTCACAAAAAAATCTTAAATCATTACCTATTTCACGCAAAAGGAGTCTTCCAAGTCTCTCCAATAAAACCTAATTTCATCCTGGGAACCTGTTCTCTCATCAAAAGACAAAAAGTGTCCATAATAGAATCTAAAAAGGCAATTAGTTCCCGAAAACTGGCAAGGTGCATAGTCGTGCGCCTATTCAAGTTTCAGATTCTTTACTGCAGGAAATAGTGCACGGTTGTGCACTTGTGCCCAGCCAACTTTGCACTCTCTTAGGCTCTTTAAGCTTGCTTTTTGGGCCCACGGTACTTCATAAGGCTTCTTTTCCCTCATTGAACTCTTCCCCGAAGCTTCATTTTCTATTAAAACTCATGATTTCCTCATCGTCTTGGCGTCTGCCCTTGAAAGTAAGCAAAACCACTCAATCAAGGTTCAGTATGAGAATAAAGGGGGAAAGGGTCAACTATAAGCTAAAATGAAGTCAAAATGTGGGTTTGTCATTCTTTAAGTGGGTTGGAAGGGTAAGGTATGACATAGCTGAGAACAGTGGATGGTCAAAGTTCATGGAGAAGGTGTTGTCAAGGTGAAAAGAGAGAAAGCTTGAGCATTTCTTTAGGTAATTTGCACTTTTGGGATGCTGAGTTCTAAGCTTCTCTTATGGTTGAGCAAATGCTTTTTAAAATATTGCCAGCATTTATCTTTTTTGGGGATTCACTTTTGCATATTAGAGAGAAAAAGGAATCCATGGAAGACATTAGTTACATAAACAAGAAAAGGAAAGGGAAAAGGAAATAGTTGTAGATTAATTTGTGGGTATGCTTATTTAGATTTTTGGGTTGATTTTGGTGCTGACATCTAGAAGCAACCGTGTCAGACAGCAGACAAAGGAAGGAAAGGAAACAAGAGCCTTTGAACGAACTAGAATACCCCTAATTGTTCCTAGGAATAGAAACTGAGCTTATTAAAATTTAAGGTATAACGATATCTAATAATATATAATATATGATAATATGATATCATACGATATGATATGAAGATATATGATATTATATATCATATTAAGTTCGGTAAATTAGACTTTAAACCAAATTATTTAATTAAACTAGAGAGAATGGGATGTAACAAGAAAACAATCATGAAATAAGATAAAGTAAGATACAATCAAAAATTACACCAAGAACACCAAATTTATGTTGAAAATTCAAATTAGGAAAAACGACCAGCGGCGATGATCAGAAAAATCCACAATGAGATGAGAGTACATAATTGGACTCAAAGCAAATTGCCCGAGAAAGAGATGAATGAAAATGATTACAAATTCACTCAAAACTATCTCATAAATCTCAGAAAAATAATGGATTAATATTTGGTTTGGAAGAATGATGACAGAGGATGATTCCTGATGATGAAGATTAATGCCTTTAATATAATGCAACAACTTTCCACTCTCTAGCAATAAAACTGCCATAAAATTGTGCATTAAGCATAGTAATTATAGCCCAAAACTGTTGAAAAATGAAGGAGTTCAAGAGATAAGGCATGCTAAGGACTATGGGTTGGCCCACGATTCCACCGTGGAGAGAGAGTTCAAAAGCTGCTAAGGCCTACTGAAGACCATATAACATAGGGTAGGTTATGACCTTCTTGTGGTGCACGCTGACACTGAGCTTCAGTTAGCACAGGTCAAAACTGCTAAAGTTAGTGTTGGGCTGTGCTGGCAAATAAGCCACATGAGGGCAATAAATACTGGGCATGGGAGACGTGTATCATAATGGGATGCTTACTTCTTTTGGGCCAATCAATACATGGCAATAATTTTGCGTACAATAATTTTTAGGTCACTTATACCCTACAACCATGACGACCTCAAACCAAAAATTCTTCAATACTCAATACCGTTAAAGAACCTCGAAGGGTAGAGCCCTATAGGACCAAGCCTTGAAGGCCAATTATAAGCTGTGAACACTAAGTAAATCCAAACAACATTTGAACCTAGTAATAGGAAGTGGTTTGGAAAGCATATCAGTAGGATTATCCAAAGTACGAACTTTCTTACCACTATCTCCCTTGCAGCAACAATATTTCTAATAAACTGCTACTTGACACAAATGTGCTTGGTCTTGGAGTGATAAGCATCATTCTTGCTAAGATGAATTACACTCTGGCTATCATAAAATATAGCTGTAGTATCTTATGCAACACCAAGCTCAATAAATCAAATAGCTTCTTTAACACCTTCAGTTGTAACTACATACCAGCCTTAGTAGTAGATAAAGATGCAATAGGTTGTAAGAATTATTTCCAAGAGATAGCATCCGCACATAAATTGAAGATGTAACCAGAAATAGAACGTTGACAGTCATGATCACCATCATAATCAGAGTCAAGATAGCCAATAACATCAAGAGTTGTAGTCTTAGACTTATTAAATACCAAACACTTATTAAGAGAATCCTTCACATGATGAAGAATTTATTTCACAGCATCCTAATGATCATTGCCAGGATTGTGTACAAAGTGGCCAGATAACACTAACCACATATGATAAATTAGATCTAGTGCATATCATAGCATACACAAGATTACCAACTGCACTAGAATAGGGAACATGAGACATTTTCTTAATTTCCTCTTTAGTTTTAGGACAAAATTTAGATAACAACTTGAAATGAGCAGCTAAAGAGGTGGACACCAGTTTACAATCACTTATATTGAACCTATAAAGTAACTTTTCAAGGTAGCTAGAGCTTACCCACGTTGCAATCCATGTGAATTTCCATGTTAAGGATTTTCTTAGCTTCACCAAGGTCCTTTATTTCAAATTCATCACTAAGTTGAGATTTCAATTCGTTAATCAAGGACTTGTCCTTAGAAGTAATGAGCATATCATCAACATATAATGGCAAATACATGAGGAATCTCTAAATTGTTGAAAATACCCATAATTATCATAATGACATCATGTATAGCCTTGTCTAATCATAAAAGCATCAAACCTCTTGTACCATTATCATGGTGCTTGTTTAAGGCCATATAAAGGCTTCTTCAAGTGACATGCAAGATTTTTCTTTCCAGGTACAATTATCCCTCATGTTGCTTCATGTAGATCTCTTCCTCCAATTTGTCATCAGGGAATGTTGTTTTGACATCTAGTTGGTCCAACTCCAAATCAAATAAAGTAACTAAATCAAGTACCACTCTAATAGAGATATAACGAATAACAGGTGCACATACTACATTAAAGTCAATACCTTTCCTTTTAGTTGAAACCCCAAACAACCAAATGTGTTTTCCACCTTTCATCTTCAACCCCAGTGATGCCTTCTTTGTACTTGTAGATCCACTTAGCAGTCAAAGCACGGTGGCCTTTAGGTAATTCACATAATTCTCAAGTCCTATGTTTATGCAAACTTTCCATTTCTTGCTCCAATGCTATAAGTCAATTTGAGGAATTAGGTTCAATACCTTCATAAGTCTCTCGTGCAGCGGTTAGAGCATATGTAATCAACCCATTCTCATCATAAACAAGACATCCACATATTCTTAAAATGTAGTAGCCAATGAGATTACCTAACCAAACTTCTTTTAAGATTCTAAATTCAATAAAGGAATGTGGAGATCGATTCACAAGATAATAGATCGTTGAGACAACCTTGGCCTCAAAATCACGACGATGCCATAAGCCAGCATTGGAGAGCATGCAATGAACTCTCTCTAATGCAGTCCGATTGGTACACTCTGCAACATTATGTTATTGAGGCTTCCCAACTAGAGTCTTGTGTCAAGCAGTACCATAAAGGGCGTAGAACTCATTGAAATCCAACTCACAAAACTCAAGGCCATTATAAGTTCTAAGCTTCTTGATCTTGCTACCAGTTTGGTTCTTAACAAGAGATTTGAATTTCTCAAACATAGAAAATGCTTCATTTTATACCTCAAAAAATAAACCCAAACTGTACGAAAATAATCATCCACAAAAGTCAAATGATAGCATTTTCTTCCAAAAGAAGGAACTCTAGAGGGACTCCGAAAATCAGAATGAATACAATCTAGGATACCCATGATATGGTGTTGAGTAACTGAAAAACTGACTCACTTTTGCTCGTAAAAAACACAATGATCACAAAAGTTAAGTTCACCTGTGCCTTTTCTACCAAGAATACCTCTTTTACTTAGGATAGTCATGTTTTTCTTACTCATGTGGCCCAAGCAAGCATGCCACAACTGAGTGAGATCAACATCGGATGAGAAAGATGTGACAGTAGTAGATTCTGTCACAATAGAGCCTTGAAGAATGTAAAGACTACTATGTCTCACACCTTCATAAGAATAAGTGCACTATCGGAAACTTTCAAAACTACACCTTCAACTGAATACTTGCAACCATTAGACTTAAGAGTACCAAGTGTAGCAAGGTTGCACTTTAAATCAGGAATATGTCAAACATTCTTCAGGGTCCTCACAATGCCATCATGGGTTTTGATTCGAATGGTGGCAACACCAACCACATTACCTTGAGCATCATTGCCCATATATGCAACATCTGAATCAAGTGGCCCGTATGTTAAAATCTAGTCAATATGGGGACGCATATTATAAATGCATCCAAAATCTAAAACCCACTCAGTAGCACACCTTTTATTGGTGGTGGTAACACATAACACACCACCATCTGACACAGAATCAATAATAGAAGCGTCAGCGGATTTTTGGGGTTGTTTATTCTTCTCATCCTTCTCCTTCTTATTTTTCAATCTATAACACTCAGCAACTAAGTGCCCTAGCTTTTTACAATGTTTGTAAAATTTACTAGATTTATGTTCTCTAGACTTTGAGCGAGAATTTCTCCTACTAGTGCCCTCTTTTTTAAATGTTCTACCTCTTATAGTCAAACGACAGCTTTATCTTATGAACTTAATTCAAGGTCAAATTTTTCTTTGAACAATAGACTAGGTTTAACGTCATCAAAAGATAAAGTATCATTATTAGTATATAGTAAGATTTCCTTGAAGGTAGCCAGGAAAGTGGTGGCAGTAGCAAAGAGCCAGGCGTTTGATAGACTGTACCATAGATTGGGGACAAAGGAAGGGGAGAAGGAGGTTTTTAAACTGGCAAGGGCGAGGGAAAGGAAGACTAGGGATTTAGGAGTGGTAAGGTGCATCAAGGACGAAGAGGGTAAGGTGTTGACTGAGGATGTCGAAATTAAGGAGAGATGGCAAAGGTTCTTTGCTAAACTCCTTAATGGGGAAGGAGTGGGAGATGACTGTAGTAGGGAAGGAGAGTGTAGTGATAGGCCTTTCGACCAGCGAGTGTGCAACCTCATAACAAAGGATGAGATTAGGGAGGCCTTGAAGAAGATGGCAAATGGGAAGGCAGTGGGCCCAGACCAGATACCAGTGGAAGTTTGGAAGTATATGGAGAAAGTCGGTCTAGAGTGGCTAACGGAGCTTTTCAATGTTATTTTCAAGACCGCTAAGATGCCCAGAGAGTGGAGGGCCAGCACAGTCATCCCACTGTACAAAAACAAAGGGGATATTCAAGATTGTAATAACTTTAGGGGTATCAAGTTGCTTAGCCACACTATGAAGCTATGGGAGAGGGTGATTGAGAGAAGGTTACGAGGGGATGTAGAGATTTCAGAGAACCAATTTGGTTTCATGCCAGGCAGGTCGACCATAGAGGCGATTTATCTCCTCAGAAGGCTCATGGGCTTATACAGGAACAGAAAGGTGGATCTCCATATGGTGTTCATTAACCTGGAGAAAGCGTATGATAGAGTTCCAAGGGAAGTATTGTGGAGATGTTTGGAAGAGAAAAGGGTGTCGCCCGCGTACATACATGTTATCAAGGATATGTACGAGGGAGGGCAGACGAGTGTCAGGACGCCGGGAGGGGTCTCCAATGACTTCGCTGTTAGTATGGGCCTGCATCAGGGCTCCGCCTTAAGCCCGTTTCTTTTCACCTTAATTTTGGATGAGCTTACTAGAGGGATCCAGGATGAGGTACCTTGGTGTATGCTATTTGCAGATGACATCGTTCTTATCGATGTGACTAGGCAAGGGGTGAATGACAGGTTAGAGAGGTGGAGGCATACGCTAGAAGCTAGAGGTTTTCGGTTAAGTAGATCGAAAACGGAATACCTCCATTGTTGTTTCAGTGGAAGGATAGAAGAGGGGGGAGAAATCACACTGGATGGGAGGGCGATACCAAAAGTAGCTAAGTTTAAGTATCTGGGCTCGATCATCCAGCAGAATGGGGACATTGACAAGGATATTAGCCAGCGGATAAGAGTGGGCTGGAAAAAATGGAAGTCAGCCTCAGGGGTGCTGTGTGACAAGAGGGTGCCTCTAGGATTGAAAGGCAAAGTCTATCGGATGGTAGTTAGACCGACTGTTCTCTATAGATCGGAGTGTTGGCCTCTAAAAAAAGACACAGGCCGAAAGGTTGATGGTAGCGGAGATGAGAATGATCAGGTGGATGTGTGGTTTTACGAGATTGGACAGAATTAGGAATGGAGTAATCAGGGACTTAGCTAAAGTGGCCCCCATAGAGGAGAACATGAGGGAATCGAGGCTCAGATAGTTCGGCCACGTGAAGAGGAGAAGTGTGGCCGCCCCAGTGCGGAGGTGGGAGATGATCGACGCCCCCGGTGGTAAGAGAGGGAGGAGTAGACCAAAGAAGAGCCTATACGAAGTGGTTAGAGAGGACCTGAAAGCTGTCGGTCTGACGGAGGACATGGCTCAGGATAGGAGGCTGTGGCTGTATAGGATTAGGGTCTCAAATCATAGGGGATCGGCCCCGTAGGTGGCAGTAGCTTCAGTGGCTGGGTGCGGGTAGGGTTTTGGCGTGCTTTTTTACAGGATGTGCTTTTCTGGGAAGTGACGGCATCGACGTCTCTTGGATTGTTAAGGTATGTCTCCGCCCCCTGTTTATTTGCTCTTTGTTCCTGCAGCTTCAGCTCTTTCGGAACCTTTTCGCCTCGGTAAATGGTTTGCAATCGTTTCTCTATAAAACTTTTTCACAAAACTGTTTTTGTGGGTCTTTTGGAATCAGCCTCTCTATGGGTAGGAATACCGGTAGAGGTAAGGTTGCCTACAGCTGGATCTCCCCAGACCCCGCGAAAGCGGGACCCACACTGGGAGTTGTTGTTGTTGTTGTTTGTTGTTGTAAGATTTCCTTCAAATGCTCATAAGAAATAGGCAAGGAGACTACCAGCAAAATGGCTTTGTCCTCGTGCCCAATTTTAACGTCCATACTCGCCAAATCAATGATAATAGAATTAAATTCATTAAGATGGTTTTGAATAAGAGTACACTTGGTCATAGAAAATGTGTGTAAACGTTCTTTCAGATGATTTTTTTTTTTTAGGCAAGATTCTTATCACGTATAATGTCTCCAATCCAGGCCAAAGGTTTGTCGTGTTGGTCTTGTCGAGGACTTCATGAATGACATGCGACACTAGGCACAATTGAATTGTTGAGAGTGCTTTCTCATCGAGTCCTTGCCACTGCTCATTAGTTATGGAATGGGGCGTATTCCTCTTCCCAACAAGAGCCTTTTTCAATCCATTTTGAGTAAGAACGACCACATTTGTACCTTTCAGTCATTGAAACTCATTTTCCCATAGAATTTAGAAATATCAAATCTCGTGACAGTTGCCATCCTTCATACGGGCTCTAATACTATTTATTAGGATCGATACGGAGAGAATTGGATGCAACACCAAAAAAAAAAAATCACAGAATAAGATTAAGCAAGATAAAATCATAATCACACTAAGAACGTCAAATTTATGTGGGTAACCTAAATTGGGAAAAACCATGAGTAGCGATGATTAAAAAAATCCACTATGAAATGAGAGTACAAAATTAATCTCAAGGAAAATTGCCCGAGAAAGATATCAATAAAAGTGATTACAAATTCACTCAAAACTCTTTCACAAATCTTAGAAAAATAGCGGATTAATATGTGGTGTGGAAGAATGATGATGGAGGATGAAGATTGATGCCCTTAATATAATGCAGCAGTTCTCCACCCTCTAGCAATAAAACTGCCGTAAAATTGCGCATTAAGCATAACAATTATAACCCAAACCTGCTAAAATCAAGGGAGTCCAAGAGATAATGTCTGCCACAGACCGTTGGCTAGCCCATGGTCCTTAGAGAAGACTGGAGTCTAGAAGTTACTAGGGCCTACTGAAGACCACGGAATGTGGGTTGGGCCATAACCTTACGTTGGGAGCAAGACGGTGAGTTTTTTAATCAACGCGGGTCAAAGCTACTAAAGTTAGTGTTAGGCTACACTAGGAAGTGGCCGCATGAAGGAAACAAATGCTGGGCATGCGAGACTTGTATCACAATGGGCTGCTCATTTCTTTTGGGCCAATCAATACGTGGCAATGATTTTGGGTAAAATAATTTTGGGGTCACTTGTACCTAATTATTATTATTATTATTATTATTATTATTATTATTATTATTATTATTATTATTATTATTGTTATTATTATTATGATGATGATGATGTTTGCTACTGCAAGATGCAAGATAATATAATTTCTACTTCTCATGCCCCAATGACATTAGAAGTAAAATATTATTATAAATGTTTGTGCTTGAGAATTCTTCCATCCTAAGTTCTCTCCCCTACTTTGTTCAACCTATAATCCAACATCAAAGTACGAAAAAATGTGTGTAGATTGGAATAAAGCAAATTAGCACAACATCTAAGGTGAATACACACATTTATATACTATTTTAACGAACAAATAAATTTAATGAAATAAAATTTTTACTTAGTCAAAACACTATACATTATCTAGAGCTTTGTTGTCCATATGGGTGAATAATTAAGTTGTGTGCCTAGTTCCAGGCAAGGTATGCCCGAGGTTGCTAGAATCAAGATCCTAGTTAGAATCGATGGGGAGTCCTTAGAATCGGATCGAGAATCATAAGATTGTAATATTTGTTTGGAACTGAAACACCCCTAACCCCAAAGGCTAGAGGTATTAGTGATTTCTTAAAATTTAGGAACGAAACCAATAGAGTTCCTACTAAAAACTTACCATCACTAAGACTTATAGCCTTACCTTACATACTTGTAATCCTACAAACATGAAGGACATCACTAAATAAGCTCAACAGCTATATGTCGGAAACCATAATTCTATGGGCCACGTGCCAAGAGTACACAAATTGTAAAATTGAATAAAAGAAAGGACAGAAAGGTGCAACTCGAAGGATCACATATCCATAGCACTGGGGATTCACATCTCGAAATCATTCAACTGTAACAAATAGAAGATCAGTAGTTATTGAGATGATTGGCTCACACGACCATTCAGAGCCACCGCTAGACAACATATAATACATGGACTCAAGAATCGATTTACATTTACTCATAAGACCTACGGATACATCGCATTGCATCATTAAACTCATGAATCTAAGTATACATACATGTAATCCCCTTGACCCGTATTAACCAGGCAACTAAGAGAAATCAATTCCATGAACCAACAACTTCCAAATGTCTTTTCAAGAACCTGGGGGGAAGAAGGAAAGAAAAAGGGGATGAGTTACCACGTGCTCAGTGGATAATCCAAAATCCCTAAAAAAGAAAGTTGCACACAATCATACATAACAATAATAATACGCACAATTACATAAACATATAGATCATATGTAAGGTTAAAACATGGCTTATAACTCCTCAAACGAATTGAAATCTGGTAAGAACTCGATAAGGGTGATTGTTTAATAAATGTACTGTAAATAAAAGAGTTTTAAGGACCCCAAATCAAAAATCTTTAGAGTTAAGTTAATGTAGTAAAAATTTAACCATGAAAGAAGAGAAAAAAAATCATAGATCCAAATTTAACAATCCTAAAAACCATAAATAGTATTTCTTACTTGTTGAATAACCCTCTTACCCCCGCAATACCAAGGAGTAAACTCACTTTTAGCTTCATAAAGCTTCTCGTAAAATAGAATTTATAAAGGTCATGGTCAAATCCTCTAGGTGTCTCATAAACCTAGTGCGCCTAGATCCTGATAAACCAATGGGTTGAAGAGCTACAGTACCCTTAATAGAGTCCTTATATTTGTACTAGTTTCAATGACCCCTCCATATATGAGCCTTGGTTCTCAAATAGTGACCCTCCTATACAAGGACCTAGTTTCTCTTTTCAAGCTCTTCCAATAAAGGATTGACCCTTTTCGAACTAAACGTTCCGCTTAATTCTTTCATAAACTGACTCGTCTAGCATAAATTCACGTTCAAAATCAACGCCAAGTAAGGCCTACTTAATGAAAATATGCATTCATCAAATCGAAAAATTATGAATCAATTAGTTTTCATAATTCAAGTTCCAAGCTTATATCAAATAATACTTGGGTCAACATAGTTGCTCAAAAACAAGACTTTTAGCCATTCAAATATATTTTCTTACTCAACCAAACATAAGATTTTAGTTCTCTAGTTATATTTTAAAAAACAGAGTCTATTTCATGGTTTCAGTACTAAGTGTGAATTCAAGAACACAAAAATCACTCACATAAGTAAAAAATGCAGACCATTACATTCAAAAAATGGAAGCTCCCATTCAAATAAGGTTCATGTCCAGTATTAGTTTAGTAGCTTATCAGGTTCTCTCAGTTCCTTTTAGTTTTTCAGCAACTCATAGAAAACATCCAACTATGAGGAACATATTCAAGAAAATGTTCGGTTCAGGTCCTATTCAATCCTAAGCAATATAGTTTTAGGTCCAAGTTCAATTCAGTTCTACTTTTGTATGGTTTAATTCATCTCAGGATCAATTCAGTTCAATTCATGTTCTATTCGATTTAGTTTAGCTTAAGTTCAATTTGATTCAGGTTCAGTTAAGTTTAGTTCATCTTGGGTTTAGCTTTAAGTTCAGTTTGGTCTAGTTCTATTCCATTTAGGCTCATAGGTCACACGTCATCATTTCAAGTTCATAAATCAACCTGACCGTTCTGAGACACCTGTGGTCTCGGCAGCTCAGAATGACAAACACAGTTTAAACACCACCTATACATGCCAACAAAAGAGAGGCACAGCTCAACTGGGGAAGCCACTGCTGGTTCACAAAACTAGTTGCCCACTGAGCCGTTATGCTGAACCAGCCAGCCACTCCCTATTTCCAGCTATGCTTGTGACCAGCACATACATGTACATGCCAAGTAATAACAAAGGATGTTTCTCACAAAAATCCCAAAGGCAGACTAACAAATTAGCAATGCCATAAACGTAATCTACTAGTCTAGCAACTCTAGCTGGACAATTTAAGCATAAAAATAGCATTCAAGCAACACTCCGCAATTTATCAATCAACTCTGACACTCATAACCAATTGTCTCCCTTGTCACAGCACACCCCCAAATTGCACCTCAAATTTGTATTAATATCAACCCGAACAGCTCATTAAATCCTCTTCATTCTCCAAATATCCACACATCACAGTAACTATTATTCACCAATTCCTCAACTTTTACATAGCCAAACATAGAAAATCTTTGAAATTATTTATTAATTTGAAGGATTAAGAACTACCCACCTCAGTTCAAGCTCAAGGACCCTTTTATGGGCTAATTTGGGCAAAAATATGGGCTAGGTTCAAACCCCCTTCCTCCTCTATTGCCCTATTCCGATTCCTCTCACTTCACCTACCTCTACAGCTCGAATCCCTCATTTCTTCTTATCGTGGCTGCTGCTGTCTACTCGCCTTTCTCCTTCAATCCTCACTCTCGCTCTCCTTTTCTATCTAGATTTGCAGAATGGTGGAGCTGCAAATGGAGAAGACAAATAGGGTGTTGGGGTTTTGAGAAAGAAGGCTGAGTTGAGATGCTATGGTGGTTTTGGCTGAAGTAGAAGACGCCTGGCTGCCCCTTTTTTTGGCTGAAGTAGAAGACACCTGGCTGCCCCTTTTTTTGGCAGAATTTCCCCCTTTTTTCCTCTTCCACCTAGTAACTCACTTATTGGTTTTTTGCCTAAATAAAAAGTCGACTTTCCTTTAGCATTGAACAACCCAATTCACCCCATAATTTCACACAATCCTGAGTGGATCCAATTCTAAACTATTCTCCAAATTCCATACAATTATATAATAATCGGGAAAATCTTGAAAACTAAATCACATAGGCTTACATTATTAAACACAAAATAAGTCGAATATGGGTAATGTATTATAACATAGCTATTAAAATTATTAATCTACGTAGTTAAGTTGAACTCAAAAATCCCGACTATTATAGGAATAGCGAAATTTATTTTCACAATCACAAGAATCTTAGTGAACATCTACAAGGATTGTAGAAATTCAACTTAACTATATTTTGTGGACATTTTTGATACAAAATATATAATGTTAGAATAATTTCTTGATTACAATTACGTATGAGCACTTGATATAATTATTTAGAATCGTGGATCGAATCGCAGGATTGTAGAATCATATTATGATTCTGCCATATGTTTTTTGAAATTAATTAGAATCGTAACATTTTAATTACTTTAAGATTCTAGTTGGATTTGGATTGGTGGAAGGCCTTTGAATCATAGAATTGTAAGATTGTAAGATTCAAATCGGGAGTTTAATGAATATGGGTATACCCCATCACCTTCCTTCCCTTATACACGATCTGTCAAACCTTTTGAACAAAAGGAGATGTACCTAGCGTTACTCACCCTAGAGATCAAAAACTCCAAAGATTAGATATGCAACTAAATAGACGATATAGAGTTGGGATATCAAGTGATTACATAAGTGATATAGAAACACCACACTTACTACTCACTTGGACAGTCACCTTATCGCTTCCTGGATATAGAAACACTACCAAGAAGAGCAAAAATGACCTAGTATATCACAACTTGAGTTGCCAACTCAAGATACAAGCACTAGGAATTCAGAGAGAAAGCTAAGTAAACACTTACGTTCTTTGATTCAAAGGTAACAATCTGAAGTGTTTATGAAATGAGAAAGGTATTATATGGCCTTCTTTCTTACACAATCCATGGTTCATATGCAATTACAATACTCAAGATACTAATCACCTCAGCCTAGGAAGGGCATAAACAGATTACACTAAGGCCAATGCAAGTGTGACACCTATTCTAACTACTTAGGTCATTAAATGAGGTGTTACCCAAGCTAGACATAAACGGCTGGTCTTAATACTTCAAATACTCCTGAAAAAGGAAGCTTAAGCCACTTGTAGCTTGATTAGATCACTTGATTAACAATCTAGTTAGCAAAATAATGAATGGTCCAAAGGTTGTTTCCTACCAAACTTCAGCTAGATAAAAGCACACCTTGAGGGAGCTAACTTCCATTGTTTGGAGGTCTATCTAATAAATATTTAGAAACATTTTCAAGGGTTGAAAAAACATGAAAGATGCATGCCAAGAAGACTTCAAATTTCTGTCGAAAACTAGACTATGTTGGATTATAGTCCAGGCTACACCGTCTTGATCTCAAGCTTGGTTAGCTGACATTTTGTCTTCACAAAATGTTGCACCTTGTTTTATTGGATCAGGGACAAACTAAACCAAAGGGAAGAGGGATTAGTAGGTCTCCCTATCATCTTGATCAACACTAATCATGCTCATAAAGACTGGCTAGAAACTGGATATGCTGGAACTAGAATTGCTTGTCTGCTGAAGATGATTCCTGATCATGGTTATGGTTTTCTTGACCTCTTCTAACCCAGGACTCACCTTGACTGTCTCCTCAAGCTCAGTAGGGCTCTCAGTGCCTTGATCTTTATCAACCCTCCTTCTTGAGAAGAGTTTTCCCTCAAACTCTTCATGTTTAGCATGATATGGGCTGAGATCAGCCACATTAAAGGTGGTAGAGACACCATAATCCCCTGGAAGGTCCACCTTGTAGGCATTAGGGCCAATCCTCTATATGATTTCAAATGGCCCATCTAATCTGCACACAAGCTTGGATTTCCTTTTGCTAGGAAATCTCTCCTTCCTGAGGTGAATCCAGACTGGGTCTCCAGGTTAGAAATAAGCATCCTTTTTGTGCTTGTTGGCTTGAGTCTTAGCTAGCTCATTGCTCCTCTCAATTCTGGCCCTTACTTTAGTGTGGAGATCCTTGATCTTTATGCTCTTTTCATTGCTTCCAAACTAAACTTGGCGACAGTGGGGATACTTACTAGGTCTAGAAGAGTGAAGGGATTATGATCATACACAATCTGGAAAGGAGACATTTTGGTGGCCTTGCCTGGAGTTCTATTGTGGGCAAATTCAGCACAAGGTAGTACTTCATCCCACTCCTTGATGCTCTTCTTTACCAACACCCTAAGTAAAGTACCCGAGGTCCTGTTGGTCACCTCAGTTTGGCCATTGGTCTAGGGGTGACGTGTACTGCTAAATTTAAGCAAAGTCTGCATCTTCCTCTAAAGGGTGAGCCAAAAGTGACTCAATAATTTGGTATCCCTATTAGAAACCATACTCTTAGGTATTCCATACAATTTCACAACTTTTCTAAAGTACAGGCTAGCCACATTAGAGGCATCATAGGTGGTATGACAGAGAATGAAAAGAGCCATCTTTGAAAACCTATCAACCACCACCATGATTGAGTTCTTGCTTCTCTGAGTTTTGGGTAGGCCTATAATGAAATCCAAGCTAAGATCTTCCCAAGGGCCTAAGGGAATGGGCAGAGAGGAGTAAAGACCTTAGGGTAGCACATAACTTTGGCCAATTGTCAGGTTCAGCACATTTTAACAAAATGCTCTACATCTCTGGCCATCTTAGGCCTATGATAGTGCTCTTCAAGCATAGCACGAGTCTCATCGATCCTATAATGCCCAGCCAAGGCCCCTCCATGAACTTCCTGAATCAAGAGCTCCTTAATTCCACTCCTGAGAATACATAGTCTACTTCCTTTAAAGAGGAAGCCTTGATCTACATGAAATACCCTTTGAGGATGTTGATAACACTTCTCAAGTAACTCATGGAAATCCTCATCTACCTTGTACTGTTCCTTAATCATTTCAAACCCAAGAATCCTGTAGTCTAAGGTAGACAGAAGCAAGTATATCCTAGATAGAGCATTAGCTCTCTCGTTGAGTTTACCTGATTTGTGGTGGGTTATAAAGTAGAAAGAATGCAAGTACTCAACCAACTTGGCATATTGAGGGTTGAGTTTATGCTGCCCCGAAATGAACTTGACAACTTCATGGTCAGAATGTCGGATAAAGTCTCCGCCATTCAAATAATGTCTCCAATGTTCTAACGCCCCTTATGATAGCATAGAACTCTTTATCATAGGTTGAAAACTTCGTCCTAGCATCACTCAACTTCTCACTATAGTATGCTACAGGCCTCCCCTCTTAAGTCAACCCAGCTCCAGTCCTTACCCCGGGAGCATCACACTCCACCTCAAACACTTTGGCAAAATTGAGTAGAGCTAGGATATGAGCACTGGTGGGCCTCTCTACCATAGTTTTAAAGGCCTTCTGAGCTTAGGGAGTCCGCCTAAACTTCTTTCTTTTAAGCACCTCAGTCATTAGTGCCATGAGAGAGCTGAAATTCTTTATAAATTCATGTAAAAATAGGCTAAGCCATGAAAACTTCTAACTTGCTGAATTGAGGTGGCTCCTGGCCATTCTTTAATGGCTTTAACCTTACTTTCATCCATTGGATTCCCTACAAAGATACAATATAGCCAAGAAACATGACCAGTGAAGTAAAGAAGTAATATTCTTCTAAATCACCATGAAGCTTCTCCTGGGCTAGAATATGGAGCACTTGATGCAAATAATGAGCATACTCCTCTTCAATCTAGCTATAAACCATAACGTCATCAAAGTAAACCACCACAGATTTCCTTTTCCAAGGCTTGAGCACGTGATTCATAAATCTCATAAACATGTTAGGTGCATTGGTCAAGCCAAAGGGCATTACTAGCTACTCAAACAACCCTCCCTTTGTCTTGAAGGTTGTTTTTCATTCATCCCCCTCAAAGATCTTGATTTGACGGTATCTACTCCTCATACCAATCTTAGAGGAGATTGTGACACCATATAACTTATCAAGAAGGTCCTCTAATTTGGGAATAGGGTACTCATAGTTGATAGTGATCTTGTTTATGGCCCTACTATCTACACACATCCTCATACTCCCATCTTTCTTAGCTATTAGCAAAGTCAGGATAACACAAGGACTTGTAATCTCTTTAATCATTCCCTTAGCTAGTGAATCATCCACCTACCTTTGGATTTCATTTGTCTCCCAAGGGTTCATTCTGTAAGGAGGCCTATCTGGGAGAACTAATCCAAGGACTAGACCAATCTTATGTTGAATGGATCTTTTAGGTGGCAAACCAAGAGGGATCTCAGTGGGAAAGACATGCTTGTACTTATACCGGAGGAGTTGTGGTAATAGGCTATAAGGGGGGTAGTCTCCTGCTCCAGGTTCAAGAGGATTAACTCTTACGCTGACTTAAACTCGTGTTGCTGAAACCTAAGCAGATTAGTAAGAAAATCATCAAGCTAAGGAGAATCTTCAGGTTTCTGAGTACGTGAGGGCTTAAGGGGAGTGAGGGTAATCTTCTTGTGGTCCCTGGTAAAAGTGTAGGTGTTTAGCCCAACATCGTACAAGACTCCCCTATCAAACAACAATGGTCTACCTAGTAAAACATGGCAAACAACCATGGGAATTACATCACGCATATCTCATCCCTATAACCTTTTCTAATGGATAATAAAACCAGGTACTTAGAAGACATTTGGATACCTTTGCCTCTGTTAAACCACAGAATGATGTATGGTGAGGGATGAGGCACAGTTGAGAGCTTAAGCTTATCCAGAAGAGTCTTGGAAGCAACATTTGTACAACTGTCTCCATCTATGATCAATGAACAAACGTTTCCCCTATTAATGCACCTTGTGTGAAAGATAGCCTCCCTTTATTCTTGATTTTCAGGGACTGCTGATTACTGCCACAAGCACACAATGGTGTTGTAGCAATCAAGGTCGATCCCACAGAGACTAGGTTGAACCATTGGGCCATATCTCCTCAAGATATGCTAAGCAAAATTCTAATTCAAGTGATTTTTATTAACTACTGCAAATGAACTCATTTTTATCAATAAGAGAAAAATCGCTAGGAATTTTCACAGTTATGGAAGAGAATTGGATCAAAATTAATAAACATGTGCTATTCTCTAATTGGTTAATTCTGAGGAATTGTAATCTTTTCTAAAAACTTGATCTATTCTTTCAAAATCAATCAAATTTGGCTAAACTAAGCAAACGTCGTTCTTTCAAACTAATTTGACTTAATCCAACTGTAAAGTCTTCAATTACTTACTAGCCCTCCTTACATACAAATCTCTCTTTCGAGATGAATTATGCTAAGTCTATTCAAGCAGTCCAACAACTAAATATCATCTTTCAAATATTCACCCGATTGTTTCAAGTATCTAATTAAGTTTTGGCCAAAAATCAACTTACGATATATTAAACACCTGATAGAACAAAATCAAACTAATTATGAAAATAAGCACAATTTAATAAATTAAAACGTGATCCAACTAGACCTCTACAAACTCCTGAATCCCTAGACAAAAGTAAACTACTTATACATGATCAAAGATTTAAACAACTAACTACTCTAAAATGATAAATCTAAAGAGGAAAGAGAAGAGAAGAGAGAAGAATTGCTCAGCCAAAAATTGCACTTGAATCTATCGATCGCAAATACGGGATGGAATCCTTGCAAGTCTTCACTTCACTATCCCACTCCCTCTCTAATCTAAACTAATCCTAATCTACTTGAAGAGAGGAAAGGAGTTTGAGATGAGATGATAGGGTTTGTTTTCTGCTGCTGAGGGATGCCCTATTTATAGAAAAACTCGATTGATCTCAGCCACACGATGCGAGAAAACGAATAGGCCAGCAGTTACAAGCCTACCATGGATCGTGGCATCCACCACGGACTCATCGTGGTGCTGGCTAGAACTCAATTCTTCTGTTCTTCTCTTACTTCATATGCATAGCAACTTAGGGGCATCCATGGTGAGTCAAAATACATCTAAATGAGGGTCAAATGCTGGGTAAAAAGGCCTAAAATCTTGCAAAACGCATCAAACAACCATACCCAAGTATAAATCGAGAATAGGAGTGTAAATAATAACTTAAAGCACAAAATTCTCCTAAAACAACACAAAATAGCCCTAAAATGATATACATATTGAGCACTTATGAAACTCTCCCATGCTTAAACCGTTACTTGTCCTTAAGCAAACACTAGAGAAAACCAACCAGGGAAGATGCAACGGAACAACCTCTTTAAAATAGGCAAACTATAGCATGTCATAAGTAAGAATAATAATCAATGGCAATCCTAAGTAGTGCACAAAACATTTCAAAATCAGAAGGAAAAGAAGGTGTTCGAAAAAGTATTAGACCACAAGCTCAATATCAAACCTGATCACCCCCAAAGAACCACAAAGCATGTCATGCAAGCACATGAGATTTAATAGCGCCAGACGGACTTGTAGAACCTCATTTTTGGGAAATGTGGAGCACTCTTGCTCATGTGTTTGAAATATATCACACGTTCACTCAAGACTCATTCCAAAGATATAATCTACCATAGGCTTGACAAGGCTCTCAAATTCGCCACCACAAAAATGCAAATACACTAAACAATCATAAGGACTTTCATAGGGATGTAACGGGGCTTAAGGTAAAGGTAAGAAGGCAACAAATGTTTTTGGAAATGATGAGCTAAAAGCCAAAGACTAAGAGCTTAAGCAACTCCAATGCATCATACTACATCCTTCTCGAACCATATCAAAATAAATCCCAAAATGAAAAGAGAAAGAGTCGAAAATCACCAATACCTTTCATTCCCACCAATGCTAATCACTTTTTTTGAAATTTTTTTCCTTTCTTTTTTTATTCATTTCTTCTTTTTTTTTTGGTTTTTTTTTTGGTTCTTCAAAAAGGAATAGCCGAGGAAATTTCATAACGAACTTTAAAATTGAACTCTTCTTTAAACTTTATATAATAAAACAAGGGATTTATCAAACGTTTACATCCCTGCACCAAATAGCCAAAATTCACTAAAGAGAATAGCAATCTACCTTGCTAACGCCCTATCAAACCTAATGCAAACGAATGTAACACTCCTTTAGCCTTGGCTTAAGAGTAAGACAAGTATTTGGCCATAGGCTAAAAATAGGAGGTTCAAATCAAGAAAAACGGTTATAGGCTTGTTGATTTAGAGAGTACACAACCACAAGAGGGGGGTGAATTGTAGTGTCCGATTTTTACAAGTTGCTGGCAAACAGTCTTAGGCCCTGTTCGCACAGGTTGTTCCTGAGATAAGCAGAAGCGAAAATCTAACAAAATTGAATGCGGAAATAATGGACACAGGATTTTTACGTGGAAAACACCTCTAGCCCAACTGAGGTGAAAAACCACGACCTACCTTATGTAGGATTTAAACACTTCACTAAACGGGCTAATCACGTTACAATAGTAACACACCTTGTGACAAATTGTAACCCACGTAACCGTCTTCCCTAAGACAGGCTACCCCACGTCCAAAATCCCCTTGATTTGGACACACACTCAACTCACTTTTGTGAAAGAAGAGTATAAAGAAAAACACCCTATTACAATGCTTCTCAACTAAGCTAATATAGGGTACAATGAAGTTCTAGTATGCCAACTTTGAAAGCTCAAATAACTCACTTACTAGACACGGTTTTCTTTTCAAACTTTTAAGCTCATGAACACTAAATTTTTCTCTTTGAAAACCGATGCTTCTATCGTTCTAAGAAGCGACTTTATATAGTGCTTGAAAAACAATTCCTCAAATTTTTGGAAACTAAAATCCCTAAAGAATATAGAATTCTTTAGCCACAAGGGATGAGGTAACATGAGCTGGAAACACTTCCTAAACCGTATGCATAAGGCGGTGATTCTCAGCAACTAGCCCATGTTTTTCTCAACAACCTTATCCACTTGCCAAAAATTGGATATTCTTTTTATTCAAAAAAGATTTTGCAAATCCCCTTAGATTTTAATAACCGTTTTTAGGATAAGGGGTAAGATACTCCATAAAAAATCTTTCTTGCAAATCCTTGAAGAAGCTGCTCAAAATCCAAAAGATAAAAATCGTGCAAAATAGTTTTTTTGCAGCTTATTCTGGAAACACCCTGATCACCCTGTTTCCAGGATTATTCTGAAGGGTGATCCAAAATATTTACCAAAAGAAAACAAAACCGTTTCAAGTAAGTGGTAAGTTAAGAGTTTCTGATTGGCATATTAACAAGAGTCTAAAAATATAAAACCAAATTAAATCAAGACATCTTGTTGTAACCACTAGTCATCTTGTAGAGAGATGAATCTGCTGCAAACACTTCACAGAACCTGTTCCTCACGGCTGCACTTATATCCTATGCTTCAAACACTTCACAGGACATGTTTCAAACACCTTACAGAGCCTGTTCCTCATGGTTGTTCTTACATCACTGACTTGAGTACCTGTTCTTGATAAACCATTAGTCAAGCAGTTTTAATATATTGAAAAACAACAGTAAGGCCCTGTTGGTAAAGCCTGTTTGGAACAACAATAACAACTACAACACTTGGATTTGTTATCATCAAAACCTTATACATTCTAACAAATTCCCCCTTTTTGATGATGACAAACCAAGTGACCATATTGACTTTCAAGGACAATTGAAGTGATTAGTGCCAATTATTTATAGGACCGACAATTCACATGAAGCAGTTAGTATCGAAAAAGTGTAAGAAATTTAACTCGTCCATGGCAAAACTAAAACAATATTGGTCAACCTATCTTCCCCTTTTGGCATCATTAAAAAGTAGGGGCGAACAGTCAAACATAGGGTGTTTGCTATCACCACCACTTGGGTAATGGAGGAAAGTCAACAGGTGATACACTCAAGTGTGTTGGTACGGTAATGAGATTGGCCATCCTAGTCACACACAAGCAATTCACAACAGAAAGCAAGCAAGGCAAAGCCAATCAAAAAACAAGATAACCTGTCATTCACCAAACAGTGCAACAGAAAGTACAAACTAGCAAGAGAGGATAATCAAGAGAAGTGAGAACAGGCTATGAGAACAACAGATGGGGGGTGATCAGAGAGCAGGAGGGGATTGTTAGAATTGAGAGGACACTAACACAAGAGGGGGGTGAATTGTGTTGGTAGATTTTCGCAGTTTCTGGAAACAGGCTTGGGACTTGTTTGGGCAGACTATTTGTAACGTGCACAGAAGATGTAAAACAGCAAAAATAATTGAAAAGTGAGAACATAAGATTTTTACGTGAAAACACCTCGAGCCCAACCGAGGCGAAAACCACGACCTACCCCAGTAGGATTTTCACACACTTCCACTAAACGGGCTAAACACGTTACAAAGGTAACCTTCTCTGTTACAATTGCAACACACGTAACTGTCTACCCTTAGACTAGTTACACACTACGTCCTTGTCTCCCAGACTTGGACACACTCACGTAATCGTCTCCCCAAGACGAATTACACACGTCCAGAGCCTCCCTAGGCTTGGACACACTCAACTCTCACTTTGATGAAAGAAGAGAATAAAAACACCTTACTTTTGTGCTTCTAACTAAGCGAATGTAAGGTACAATTTTTGCTCCTAGTATGCCAAGGAAGATAACTCAATATTCACACACACTTTGAAGGTTTTTCTAAAAATATGATTTGCACGTTAAATCTCTAGAAAAACCGTGTAAAAACTTTCTCACAATATTTATGAAAACCGTGTGTAAAACCGTGTGTGTGTGTTCAATGAGGAGGTGGAGAAGCTCCTTAAATAGTAGAGGGCAACAAGATCTTTTTGTGTGCTTGATCCACAAGTATAAGATCTTTTTGCTCCTAAAAAGATTATGAAAAGTGACTAATATTTTCAGTTGTCAAATCCTGAAATTTCCTATCTTATATTCCAAAAATAAGAGTTTAATTTATTTTGTAAAAGATTTCCTTTAAAAGCTAGACTCAAAATCTCCACAATATATTTTCAAAGCCAAAGATTAACTTATCCTGGGTTTAATGATAACAGAAAATTTATCTCAAATATTTTCAAAAACGTCAGCCCAAGATTTGGAAAAAACTGTGAAAAATCGTTTTGGCTTGAAAACAGTCTGAACCCTGATCTCAGAACTGATCTGAGACAGTGTTCTTAAAAATTATTCAAGGTAATGTTAAATCGAGTTCTTCCAAGTGGCATATTTACAAGAATCTAAGAAAATAAAACCTATAATAGACCAAGACTCTTGTTGAATCCACCGGATAGCATCTATAGAATCTTAACTTGTTACTTCAATGCTGTGGTGTTACTCTGAACTGTTTCCTGAACTGTTCCTGGAGTTCTTCATGTCTTTGATGTGCTTTAAGTTCTTTTCCATTCAGCTGTTCTGAGGACCTGTTCTTAAGACTTGTTCTCGACCATGGTTAATCAAGCAATTTCAAAGTTTTCCAAACAGTATTTGGAACCTGTTCGATCAACACACTCAAGTGTATATTCCATTTGTGTTTGTTATCATCAAAACCTTACATTACATAATGATGGGGTCAACAATTTCCCAACAAGGCTCAAAGGGACTAACAAGGGATACAATACACAACAAGGGTGGCTATTTGGTCGTGGGTTTAAACAAATCAAAGAAATAAAAATGCCTTAATCATATTGCCTCAATGCATATGTGAAATGTGATCTTGAATGAGAATCAAAGCAAGTTCTAGAGAAATGACATCAAGGAAGAGTCACGTATGAAAGAAATATGAGACTAAATATAATGAATTAGTCCAAATAAAGCTCAAAATCTCATGGGATATCTACCAAAGTCGCATTAAACTCATAAAATAACTCCATGTACAAACATTAGTGCTAATGACTCTAGGGGATAACAAAGTTCTCAAACATGACAAGGGTCAAAACAAGAATATTTACAAAACCTTCACAAATTTTAGTACCAAAAGGGATTACACATCAAAAGTTACTCAAGCTCACAAAAGCTGTCATGCCTAAAGAATCATCATTGGAGGGAATCTCGAACCAATCCACACCATCTCCATATGCAATCCTATATGCAAACCTAAAATGCAACTACATACGAAACACTAATGCAAACAAAAAGAAAACCTAAAACTATACGATCTAGCATGTATGCAAACTAATAACCAAAATAGAAAAACATAGAACTACCCTTCCCCTATGCTTAAATAAAGCATTATTATTCAAAGGAAAAAAAGCAAGAGAAGGGAAATGGAAAACAAAAGAGAACAATCTCATCAGGTTAGGTGCAGAGTGCACCTAAACTATGCAGCCTCATAATAACCGGGACACATGGAGCATCAGCCACTTCTTCACGTTCTCAAAACTTGGCTCATGAAAGCATATGTCATTAAAACATGCAGGAGCTTATCAAACTCCTGGTATCACAATTCAAGAAATAAAAGGTAAGAGGAAATAACAAAAATCACTCCAAAGACAACTAATATCCTCTTAACGTTATCAATAGCCTTAGAAAAATTATAGGAAGGATTAAAGAATGTAGACCACATGATTTTCTTCGGTAAGTCTCCTAGGCACATGCAATATGGGTCAAGTGAGGCATTATACCCACTAAAATAACCTAGGGATAGATAATCATCAACATTCCCAGCAAGCACATTAAACATTTTATCATCATAGCCTAAATCAACATTAGAATCACAAATCTTAGGATTGTCAATGCGCATCTAAAGAATACTCGGGGGAAATAGGGGGCTGTGAACACTTAGGAGAAACATGGGAATGATAAAGGGGATTGGAGAGAACAATATCATGAAAACCAAGGCTAGGAGACTCCTCATGCACAAGCACATCACATGACTCCTCTAAAGGAGTCTCAACTAGATCATAGACCTTATCAAAAATATCTTCTGACTCAAAACATGCATCAGAAACGTCAAACCTAGCATTAAATCCAAAAGGATCACCCCTCCCCCCTGAGCCCCGTGCACTGAGCTAAAGGAAGGGATGAATTCTTTAAGGTCAGGACAATTTCAGTATTGTCTATGAGTGATGCAAAATAAGGTTGAGTATAGCACGCATAATAAGGACACAAATTAGTAGTATGGTCAGAAGAATTACACAAATCACACCAAAAAGGGGCATAATAAGATCTAGAATATAACGCGCAAGGATCAAGAAATAAATATGTAGAAACAATAGTAGCCTTTTCAATATTCAAATGAATTCCAAGTAATCCACTCAAGCAAATACCATGTATCATCAATATTTTTACCATGAAGGCCCCAATACTCAAAAAGAGTTCAGGTTTCATTATTGACACCCTCATCAACAATGTTCAAACTTTCCCATTTATTAACACAATAACTATATTGAGTAAGAAAAACATTTAATTGCTTAAAATATCTCTAAAATAATTCATGCTCGAATTGGAAAAAATAAAGAATTACCATCATTGTTTCTCAAATTTTATTTAATTTTCAACTTCTTTTTTTTCAATTTTTTTATTAGATTTTTTTTTTCAAAGAAAAACAAAGTGCTTAGTCAAACCTATCAGGAAAAATCCAATATTCGACGCTAATCCCCGACAACGGCGCCAAAAACTTGATCACTGCTGCAAGCGCACAGTAGCATTGTAGTAATCAAGGTCGATCCCACATAGGCTAGTTTGATCTATTGGGCTATATCCCCTCAAGATTTGCTAAGCAAAATTCTAATTCAAGTAGTTTTGATTAACTACCGCAAATAAACTCGACCAAATCAATAAGAGAAAAATGTCTAGGAATTTTCGCAATTATAGAAAAGAATTGGATCAAAATTAATAAACATGTACTATTCTGCAATTGGTTAATTCCGAGGAATTGTAATCTTTTCTAGAATCTTGATCTGTTCTCTCAAAATCAATTAAATTTATCTAAACTAAGCAAATGTCGTTCTTTGAAACTAGTTTGACTTAATCCAAGTTTAAAGTCTTCGATTACTTACTAGCCCTCCTAACATGTAAATCTCTCTTTCGAGACGAATTATGCTAAGTATACTCAAGCAGTCCAACAACCAAATGTCGTCTTTCGAATGTTCACTCGATTGTTTCAAGTTTGTAAGTAAATTTTGGCCAAAAATCAACTCACAACATATTAAACATTTGATAGAATAAAATCACACCAATCACGAAAATAAGCACTATTTAGTAAATTAAAACATTATCCAACTACACCTCCATAAACTACTGAATCCCTAGACAAAGGTAAACTAGTCATACATGATCACAGATTTAAATAACTGACTATTCTAAAATGATAAATCTAAAGAGGAAAGAGAAGAGAAAAGAGAAGAATTGCTCAGCCAAAAATCACGCTTGAATGTGTTGATTGCAAAACCGGGATGGAATCCTTGCAAGTTTTCACTTCAACTCTATCTCACTCTCTCTCTAATCTAAACTAATCCTAATACTTGAAGAGAGGAAAGAAGTTTGAGATGAGATGATGGGTTTGTTTTCTGCTGTTAAGGGATGCCCTATTTATAGAAAAACTCGATTGATCTCCCACGATGCGAGAAAACGAAGAGGCCAGCAGTTACAGGCCTACCACAGACCGTGACATCCACCAGGGACTAACCATGGTGCTGGCTAGAACTCAATTGTTTTGTGCTTCTCTTGCTCTACGGGCATAGCAACTTAAGGGCATCTGTGATGAGTCAAAATACATCTAAATGAGGGTCAGATGATGAATAAAAATGCCTAAAATCCTGCAAAATACACCAAACAATCATACCCAAGTATAAATCTAGAATGGGAGTGTAATAACTTAAAGCACAATATTCTCCTAGAAACGACACAAAATAGTCCTAAAATGATATACATATTAAGCATTATCAGCTGCTAGATCACTTAAGGCCCTTCTAACCACTAGCATTTCTTCCTCATTTGGACCTTCTTCAAACTCCTCCATCTCTTCAATCAAAAGAGTTCCATGTTTCCCTCTTCTTCTGGCTCTTACATGGTCTCACAAGCTGCTTAGTACTCAACTAAAGTCATTACCCTCTTGGAAGGACACTTAGAGGCTATATGTCCCAAGCTTTGGCACCTAAAACACCTCCTAGCATCTATAGGCTTAGAGGTTTAGTAGGATTTTTAGGAGCAGAAGGTGGGATGGTTCTATTTTGAGGGGTTTAGTTTAGCCTTAGTGGATTCTGGGGAGGTTTATGAAAGGGATAGGTTCTGCTAGGTGGCTTGGTAGCTTCCCTTTTCCATTAACCTTTCTTTATAGTTCAACATTGTAAGCTAGTGAACTGAGCTCATCTAGAGTTATGTAGGGGTGCAACTCAATGACATGAACTATTCTCTCATCCAACCTAGCCAAATATCTAACTAAGGTTTGGTTTCATCTTCTCTAAGGCCACATTTGAGTAGTAACTGCTCATATTCTCTTGTATAATCTTCCACACTCTTGGATCCTTGTTTTAGGTTGTGGAGCTTGAGGTAGTTGTCTTAGAGGTAGTGATCTAGCTAAAACATAGCTATTAGTTTCTCCCTATTTCCTCCAGGATTTGATCTTAACTTTACTCTTCCTAACCCTCTTAGCAACCACATTAGATCACCATACTAAAGCATACTTTCTCAGCCAATTTAACCTTCTTATCATCAGGGACCTGCTTATATTCAAAGACTCTCTCCACAGTTTAGAGTCAGTCTAAGAACAGGTCAAGGTAAAGCTAGCCCTCAAAATCAGGGATATCAACCCTAAAACCATCCATTCCACCTTCGTGCCTCCTGTAATACCTTTTTTCACTCTTTCTGAAAGAAGCATCACTAGAGGTACCAAAGGGCTTGTCTTCTTCCTTTCCTTCTGAAGGAGCTAAATTGGATTCGTCATCCCTATTGCTGCTACTGGATTCACTATTCCTCTCTTTCATAAGCTTTCTAAGCTATTCTTGAAGGTACTTAAGGCCCTCAAGTTCATCCTTCTCTCTAAGAGCTTGCTTAGCTACTTGTTCTAGAGTAAGGCTAGATGACATGTTGCTGGTTCTTTGAAGATTGGGGATGTGTTTAGGCTTGTAGGATTGTGTTTTGGTTAATAGACTAGTCCTAGGAGATTTGTTAAGGCTTTGATACCACTTGATATACCTAGCCTTGCTCACCCTAGAGATTAGAAACTCCAAAGATCACAAATGCAATGAAACGATAAAGATAGAGTTGGGATATCAAGTGATTAGGCAAGTGATATAAAAATACCACACTTGCTGCTCACTTGGACAGTCACCTTAGCGCTTCTTGGATACAAACATACCACCAAGAACAGCTAAAATGACTAGTGTATCACCACTTAAGCTGTCAACTCAAGATGCAACCACTAGGGATTTAGAGAGAAAACTAAGTAAACACTTAAGTTCTTTGATTCATAGGTAATGATTTGAAGTGTTCAAAAAGGAGAAACATTTTATATGAAATTCTCTATAGCACAATCCACTGCTAAGATGCAATTACAATACTTAAGATGCTAATCACCTCAGCCTACGAAGGACACAAACAGATAAACTAAGACCAACATAAGTGTGACACATTTTGATTACCGAAGTAATTAGATAAGGTGTCACCTAAGCTACACATAAATAGCTAGTCTTGGTACTTCAAATACTCCTAAAACAGTAGCTTAAGCCACTTATAGCTTGATTAGATCACTTGATTAACTATCTGAGTCAGCAAAATAGTGACACGTCTAAAGGTTGTTTCCTACCAAACTTCAGCTGGATAAATGCGAGCCTTAAGGGAGCTAATTGCCATCTTTTAAAGGTTCATCTGATAAATATTTAGACAGGCTAAAAGCATATGAAATATGCATGCGAAGAAGACTTCAAATTTGCCTCTAAAACTAGACTATGCTAGATTACAGTCCAGGCTGCACTATCTTAATCTCAAGCCTAGTTGGCTGACCTTTTGGGCTAACAACACGCTGCAACTTTTTTTATTGGATCAAAGACAAATTAAACCAAAAGTGAGAGAAATTGGTAGGCATCCCCATCATCATGATCAAGGATGATCATACTCATAAAGACTGGTCAAAAACTGGATGTGGTAGAATTGAAATTGTTTGACTGCTAAGGATGATTCCTGATCATGGTTATGGTTTCCTTAAGCTCTTCTAGCCTAGGACTCACCTTGACGGTCTCCTCAAGCTCAGTGGTGCTCTTGGTGCCTTGACCTCTTATGTGTGGCTATAAATCCCCTTAACCAGATAGCATTTCTGCTTTATTTTACCAAAAGTTCTGGGACACCATTGGAGCGGATGTCGGTAAGGCAGTTATTGAATTGTTACATTCAGGGTGACTATTAAACAAATTAACCACTCCTCTATATCTCTCATTTCTAAAGTTCTCAATCCAGAATCATTTAGTCAGTTTTGCCAAATCAATTTGTGTAGTGTTGTATACAAAGGTATTTCTAAGTGTCTCACTAATAGGCTCAAGACTGTGATTTCGTGCCTAAAAGGTCTATAATGTATGCACTTGTTCATGGGACACTCATCGGTGATAGTTCCTTGTTAAGGTATGAGATTCGCTTTCCTTAAGAATAAGTACCAACGGGCACCGGTAGCAGGCATCAAGGTCAATCTCAATAAGGCTTATGATCGGTTGGAATGAGATTTCATAGAAGTTGTGCCTAGACAAGTTAGATTTCCGGAGTTGTGGATATCACTTATTATGAAAAGTATCACAACAGTATCCTATTCCATTTTAGTTAATGGTGAACCTTTTGCATCATTTTAACCGACATCAAGGATTCAACATGGAGACCCCCTCTCCCCCTATATTTTTATCCATTGCATAGAGGCTTTATCTAATTACTTACTACAAACTTAGGAGTGGGGGACATGTCATGGTATTAAAATAGTTTGTGATGCCCTACCCGTAAAACGCATTTTCTTTGCTGATGATGCTCTACTCTTTACCATAATTAAAGAGGATAATCCCCAAGTTATGCATCGAATCATATCCAATTTCTGTGCAGCTTTGGGGGAGATTATTAATATGTCTAAATCATTTGTGTTCATCTCTCCAAATGCCAGGCATGAGCACAAAGCACTAATCTATAACATATTTGCAATGAACAGTGAGAATACTTTTGATAAATATCTTGGAGCTCCAGTACATTTTCAAAATTGAGAAGATTCAAGGGAAACTTCAAGGATGGAAAACTATGTTCCTTTCACCAATAGGATAGCTTATGCTGATTAAAATGTAATTGTATCTTTGTGTTAACACACACTATCGATCTATCATATTCCAGCAGGTACCCTGTGGAGAATTGACTCACTAATTATGATTTTTTCTAGTCTAACTCCAAGGTGAGAAATTGGTTCATGAGATCAAATGTGAATATTGCCCATGGCTAAAGACTATTGGTAGATTAGGAATACAGGACTTGGTAAAATTGAATGAAGCTTTGTTAATGAGGCAAGCATGTCGCATCCACACAGAAGCTCATCTCTTCATGTCTCAAATTTATCAATATCAGCACAGATCACATTCCCGATAGATGCAGTGTGCTATGATTGCAAGGAAGACAACCCGTCTTTAGGTAGACGGAGTTTGTTTAAAAAAGCACTAAAATTCAAGGAAGGCCTCAGATGGCATATTTAGAATGGTCGAACAGTGCGAGTACTGGAAGATAAGTGGTGTCACAATTTCACCAACTACAAGCAAATGTAAATCAATCCCAGTGGGAAAACCTAGCCGTCTTGGACCTCTTCAACAAAATCAGAATAGGATGGGATGTTGTGCACAACATGCTGATACAATCGTCCAACAACTAGCCATGACCACATGTTTTGGCCTTTAAATAGCATTGAGGAATATACAGTAAAATCTAAATACTATTGGCTACTAGGATGAGGCGTAGCGAAGCCGGACTAGTGATATATTAAGATGTAGAGAATTCTCTAAAAGCTTAACATTCTTACTTGGTGGAAGGTTTTCATTTGGAAACTTTTCCACAATGCCGTTCCTACCGGAGATAACAAACGTGTTAGAAATCTAGCGTAGTTCAGACACTACCCACTATGCCAAAGCATAAAGGAGACGGTGCATCATTTGTTCAGGGACTATTAGGTTTTCAAAATCCGTTGGCCGGCTTCCTCACTAACTATAAATGTCAATGCAAATCCATTAGTCCTTGGACACAATGGTTATGCCACTGGGTACTTCTACTGCACTAGAATGGCTACCCAACAAGAGTGGCCACCTTTGTGGCAGCTTTATGGAGCATTTGGCTCTTCAGGAACTATATCTACTTGGGTTTTTAGAATTTAATAATCTAAACTTTCGGGGGTCAGGAAGGCAATAACCAAAACTTAAGAAATCCTTGTTAGTGAGCTGAACTTTCAATGTATTTGTTTCTGGTGTTCCACAACCGATTCGAACTCGTCGGAGATGTGACGTGGCGGTGGTGCAATCAGACATTTAATATTGGAGCAATAAAAAAAGGAAAAAGCCCATATTAACCAAAATTCAGACACATCAGCTACATTGACCTAATTTTTTTCCAACACATGAGCTACCTTCCCTCCCACCTCTCTCCTCCCAAATACACATACACACACCGTGCAATCAGACATTTAATATTGGAGCAATAAAAAAAGGAAAAAGCCCATATTAACCAAAATTCAGACACATCAGCTACATTGACCTAATTTTTTTCCAACACATGAGCTACCTTCCCTCCCACCTCTCTCCTCCCAAATACACATACACACACACACACACACACACACACACACACACACACACACACATATATATATATATATATATATAATATATACATACATACATATACATATATATATATATATATATATATATATATATATATATATATATATATATATATATATATATCATACATACATATATATATATATATATATATGTATGCATGGATGTACGTATGTATGTATGTACATGTGTATATATATATATCACTACAAAAACGTTGTTCAACTCCGACGGACAAAGCGACGCATCAGTCAGCGTCGGAAAAATTGCAGACTAACCGACGGAATTTCAGACGAATTCCGACGGAAAATTAAATTTCTGACGGATTTTCCGACGGAAGAATATTCCGTCGGAAATTCCGACGGAATTCCGTCGGAATTTTCGAATTCCGACGGAATTTCCGACGGAGTTCCGTCGGAAATTTTAAAATCGGACGGGAATTCCGTCGGGACAGAGTTCCGTCGGAATTTCCGACGGAATTCCGCGCGGATCTCAACCCCGCTCGTTCGCCCGGCTTTAAATTGGGGGGGAGGGGTGAGATTTCGAACCGTATTTGGAGAAATAGAGAGAGAAAATGTTCGAAAAGAGAGAGAGGGAGAAGGAGGAAGAGAAAGAAAGTGAGATTTCAAGGTTTTGATCATCGAAAAATTTAACGGTAAGTGATTTTTTTGCTTAATTTATTGTTTGAAATTGAAATTGTTAAGTTAATTGATATTTTTTACGGTCTTTGTTTTTCACGTTTTGCCGCCGCCAGTGCCACCGCTAGTGTCGTCACCGTATGTAATCTGATTGATTTTTCAGGTGTGTGAAGGTTAGTAGAATTGTTCCGCTTTCAAGTTGTATTAATTTGATATGTGATGTTCATTTTTCGGGTATATGAAAATTAGCAGAAGCATGTTTGTTTTGTTTGAATAATTTTTTTTTCTGTTGAATATAAATTTGAATAACGTTAGTTTTTTATTTAATTTATTAAATATGTATGTTAGAATAAGTGGAGTAAAGCATGTTAAGTATGTAGATCTGTAATAATTATTTGGTTATTTGAAAATATTAAATATGTTAAGCATGTATAATATGTTTTATTAAAGTGAATAATTTAAATGAAACAAGTTTGTTTATAATCAAATATTAAATATGTTAGGTATGAATGTTTTTTGAGGTATGATTTAATTTTTTATAATTTGTTTAGTTTGAATAATTTATTTTTTCCATTGAATATAAATTTATATAACGTTAGTTTTTTAGAATAAGTGAAGTAAAACGTGTTCAGTATGTAGATCTGTAATAATTATTTGGTTATTTGAAAATGTTAAATATGTTAAGCATGTATATTATGTTTGATTAAAGTGAACAATTTAAATAAAACAAGTTTGTTTATTATCAAATGTTAAATATGTTAGGCATGAATGTTTAGTTTGAATAATTTATTTTTCCGTTGAATATAAATTTATATAACGTTAGTTTTTTAGAATAAGTGAAGTAAAACGTGTTGAGTATGTAGATTTGCAATAATTATTTGGTTATTTGAAAATGTTAAGTATGTTAAGCATGTATATTATGTTTTCTTAAAGTGAATAATTTAAATGAAACAAGTTTGTTTATTATAAAATGTTAAATATGTTAGGCATGAATGTTTGTTGAGGTATGATTTAATTTTTTATAATTTGTTTAGTTTGAATAATTTATTTTATCCGTTGAATATAAATTTGAATAACGTTAGTTTTTTATTTAATTTATTAAATATGTATATTAGAATAAGTGGAGTAAAACATGTTAAGTATGTCGATCTGCAATAATTGTTTGTTTATTATAAAATATTAAATATGTGAGGCATGAATGCTTTTTGAGGTATGATTTAATTTTTTGTCATTTGTTTAGTTTGAATAATTTATTTTTATTTAATTTATTAAATATGTATATTACAATAAATGGAGTAAAACATGTTAAGTATGTAGATCTGTAATAATTATTTGGTTATTTGAAAATGTTAAATATGTTAAGCATGTATATTATGTTTTATTAAAGTGAATAATTTAAGTGAAACAAGTTTGTTCATTATAAAATGTTAAATATGTACTTTATTTGTGTTGTAAAATATGGATGTGAATTACATTCAAATTTAAGTTTGTTTATCAAGTGTATTTATTTGAACAACTAGAGTAAAATAGCATAACAATGTTAAGTATATATTATAACATATTACAAAATATATATTTATGTAATATATATATATATATATATATATATATATATATATATATATATATATATATATATGTTGAGCTGGTTAAATAGATTTCTAAAAAATGTTTATTGTAATTGGTTGTAGTTTACATAACAGTTAAGGCAATCATATTAGGAAGATATGGATGGACCGTTGCATCGTCAATGGATGTATAGAAGAAGAAATCCTAATGGACATGGACTTAGAGATGAGTGGTTGATGGGAATTAATATGTTTGATGAATTTGCACGAAATCAAGAGGAGTATAGAGTTAATGGAGTTTATAGATGTCCATGTGCGAAGTGCAAAAATATGCAATATTTTACACCTGATGTTGTAAAGTCTCATTTGTATAGAAAGGGGTTTGTGAAGAATTATTGGTATTGGACAAGTCATGGGGAAGAAGATAATTCGGAAGCAGGGGGTGCAAGTACTTCACATTCTATGAATTTTGATTACGATCACACCGATCATAATCATATGGAGAACATGCTTCATGCTGCCTTCCAAGTTAATGAAATAAACATGAGTAGCCATCAGGACGCAAATCCTGAGGCATTTTATACTATGCTTGAGTCTGCCCAAAAACCGTTATATGAAGGGTGCAACATAACTGAACTTGAAACATCTGTGAGACTGCTTAGTATTAAATCGGGGAACAACATGTCTCAACGTTGTTTTAATGAAGTTGTTGACCTGATGAAAGACATATGCCCTTCTTAAAGTGGCATTCCAAAAAATTATCATCAGCAACTCAGAAAAGTGAGAGATTTAGGTATGGATGTTCAGGAAATTGATTGTTGTCCGAATGGTTGCATGCTTTATTATAAACAGGATGAAGGGATGTCTGCATGTAAATTTTGTGGACATGCAAGATATTTACCAAAGAAATCCAACCAACGAGGTAATAAGGTTGTTTCATATGCAAAAATGCACTACCTGCCTTTAATCCCAAGATTGCAACGACTTTATGCGTCGAAAAGGACTGCCGTCCATATGAGATGGCATCATGAGCACGGCCAAGAATCAGGTGTTCTCCGACATCCGTCGGATGGATTAGCTTGGAAGCATTTTGATCAAAGGTATCTGAATTTCGCAGCAGAGCCTCGAAATATAAGGTTAGGTCTTTGTGCTGATGGTTTCACACCATTTTCTATATCTGGGAGAGCATATTCTATGTGGCCAATTGTAGTTACACCTTACAACTTGCCTCCAGATATGTGTATGACAACCCCGTACATGTTTTTAAGTTGTTTTATTCCGGGTCTAACAAATCCGAAGAATAGGATTGATGTGTACTTGCAACCCTTAATTGATGAGTTGAAAATGCTGTGGGATGTTGGGGTTGATACATTTGATGTTTCATGCGGGGAAACTTTTAGATTGCATGCCGTGTTGATGTGGACAATTAATGATTTCCCCGCATATGGTATGTTATCCGGTTGGAGTACTCATGGGTTGTTAGCATGTCCGGTTTGTATGAACCAAAATTGTGCATTCCAGTTCCAGCATGGCCGAAAGCCCTCTTGGTTTGATTGCCATCGTCGGTTCTTGCCTCGAAATCATTGCTTTAGAGCTAATAAATTTGCCTTCCATAAAGGAAAGACCGTACACATTGGCCCTCCCCAAAGGATTTCTGGTGAAATATTGTCTGAAATAGTGTCGACATTGCCTAAAATGACTGAAGATATCCATTTTCAAATTCCAGGATTTGAGGAAAATGAACATAATTGGACAAAACAAAGTATCTTTTGGGAGTTGCCGTATTGGAAGCATCAACTTCTGAGGCATAACCTTGATGTTATGCATATAGAGAAAAATTTCAGTGAAAATATTATAAACACAGTGATGGATGTGCCCGGAAGAACAAAGGACGATATCAAAGCAAGAATGGATATGTCCATTCTGTGTAGTAGGCAAGAGTTGAACTTGGTTACAAGAGGGTCAACTGATAGATTGTGTAAGCCAAAAGCCAAGTTTGCACTGTCATTACCTCAAAAAAGGGCTGTCTGTCAATGGTTGCGAGAGGTTCATGTGCCTGATGGTTATTGTTCTAATGTGGGAAATTGGGTGGATCCATCTAATACAAAGTTGTAAAATATGAAAAGTCATGATCATCATGTGCTCCTGGAGAATCTTCTTCCAGTAGCTTTTGCTGCTCTTCCGGAAGATGTGTTGGGACCCTTGGTCGAATTGAGTGAGTTTTTCAGAAACTTATGCTCCAGTGAGTTACACGTGAGCATGCTGGAAGAGATGAACAAGAACATTGCTATAATTCTTTGTAAGTTGGAGACAATTTTTCCGCCTGGATTTTGGAATGTCATGGAACATTTGCCTATTCATTTAGCCGAAGAAGCTTTGTTGGGTGGTCCTGTTCAATATCGATGGATGTATCCTTTTGAGAGGTACTTTGACTGGATGAAGCCTACGGCAAAGAATAAAGCTCGTGTGGAGGCATCTATGGTTAACGCATACTTAGCATTTGAGATCAAATATTTCGCTGAGTATTATTTTGAATCAAACTTGCATTGCCCGAGTATCGGGCGTAATGAGGATCTGCAACAATCGGAACGACAAATGCGAACTCTTTCAGTGTTCAACCGTAAGGGTACTCCGTTTGGAAAACGAGGAAGAAGATATCTTACTGAACCTGAGTATCGTGTCGCACGTCTTCACATTTTACTGAATTGTTATGAAGTGCAACCATATTTGGAGTAAGTATATCAATTACTGAAAGTTTCATTTGCATACTTACTAATTGTTCAGTAATAATTATTTAATTTCATTCGTTAAACATTACAGTTGGTTCAGACATCAATTTCGCGGCCATAATCCAAATGCGAGTGATGTAGAAGTTGACTTGTTTATTGAGGCAAATTTTGCACAATGGTTTGAGTATAATGTAAGTAATTTTTCTGAAGTAATCTTCAACTCCTGTAAAATATTTTTCTAACTCTAAAGAGGATTACTTTTGTTTTTTTTCATAGGTCAA
>JAKOGI010000084.1:195000-330000 GCA_029747015.1 Carnegiea gigantea | reverse complement strand
AACAACTAACCAATCGACTCATTGAAATTTGAGAGGGAAATGCTTGACAAAGGCAGCCTTTAACCAAGTCTTCAAACTGCCAACAAAATCGAACTCCATACTCAAGATTTCTCACTTGCACAAAAAGCAAACTAAAAATCCTAGCTAAAAAGAGAGTAAAATTTGGGAAGGAAATGAACTAATCTATGTTATCCTCTTTTTGTTCCACTGCTGAGGTACATGTTTATGAAGAAGAACTTGAGGATTCTCAGCCACACAGCCGAGGAGAAAACAAAGAGGCCACAGTTACACAGATCACCACAGTCCGTGGCAGGCACCATGGTTGGACCGTGGTCTTGGCTGGAACCATATTTCTGCTCTTCTCTTGCTTCACGGGCATATCACCTCACGGACATTTGTAGGGGTCAAAATACACTCAAATGAGTGTAAAATGCTCGGTTAAAATGGTCCAAATCCCTGTAAAACACATCGAACAATCATACGCAAGCATAAATTGAGAATGGGAGTATAAATGATACTTAAAGCACATAATTCTCCTAAAAATGCAGTAAAATGACCTAAAATGATATAGATAATAAGCACTTATCAAACTCCCCCATGCTTAAATTGTTGCTTGTCTCTAAGCAACGCTGAAACCAAAAAAATTATACACAACCTCCTCAGGATAGACATAGGTGACATTCCAATGGTGTAGCCGATCCAAACGTAACCCAAAAAGATACAAAAATTCATTTAGCAAACAGACTAGGGAATGAAATTTTTGAAAACTACTTGATATACCATAATATCAAATTTGAATCAATTCCCCTCAAATCATCAAATACAATCATTCAACATATGAAACAAATAGAGTTAACAATACTGGTAGAACCTCACTATAGTCATGTGGCACTCATCACTTATGTGCTTGAATATATATATATATATATATATATATATATATATATATATATATATATATATATATATATATATATTATATATATATATATATATATATATATATATATATATAAAGGTTCCCTCAATTCTCATTCCATAGACTCAAATCTACCATAAGCTTGACAAGATTCTCTAATACGCCACCACTAAAGTGCAAACACACCAAACAATAATGAAGACTTTCATAAGGTTGTAATGGGGCCATGGGTAAAGGTAACAGGGGAACATATATTTTGGAAATGTAGAGCTAGAAGCCAAAGACTAAGAGCTAAACATTTCCAATGCATCATACAACATCCTCCCTAAACAAATACAATTCATCAACAAAATACATCCCCAATTGAAGAGACAAAGGGTTGAATCGTAAAAATTTTACAATCCCAACAAGGCTAGCACTCTTTGTATTATTCTCTTTTTTTTGTTGTGTTTTTTTTTTTGTTTTTTTATTTCTCTTTCTTTCTCTTTTGTTTTTTAAAAGAGTTAGCTAAGGAAAATTCATACAAAACTTTGAATCTCAACTCTTTTCTAAATTTTGTACAAAAAGACAAGGGATTTCCTCTTATCAAATAAGATCTCACATCCCTTCACCAAACAACGAAAGTCCACTAAAAGATCTCAATACACTTTACTAATTCCCAATCAATCTTGATGCAAAAGAGTGAAATGCTCCTCTGGTCTTGGCTTAAGGGTGAGATAATCTTGTGGCCATAGGGTGTAGTAGGAGGTTCAAATCAAGAAAAGCATATATAAGCTTAAAGGGGCTAGCAAGGGATATAATACGCAACAAAGGTGGCTATTTGGCCATTGGGTTTAACAAGTCAAAGAATGCATCAATCATATTGCCTAAATACATATGCGAAATGTGATCTTGAATGAGAATCAAAACAAGTTCTAGAGAAATGATATCAAGGAAGAGTCGCACATGAAAGAAACATGAGACTAAATTCATAAATAGTCTCTAAAAGCTCAAAGCCTCATGGGACATCTACCAAGGTCATAACTAGCTCATTAGTGAACACATGCCAAAAGTCATGTAAAGAGTCATGGAGTAATCAACTCACACTCAACATTTGGTCAAAACATGAAACTCATTTTGCAAACTCATTCTCAAATATTTTTATGCACAATTGGGCGAATCAAAGGATCAAACTAAACCAAAGAAGTCTACCTAGTCTACAAAGATCATCATTGGAGGATTTTTTTCTTTTTTTATTATTATTATTATTTCCTTTTTTTGCATGCTCCTAATAGCAAAATGTAATCTAAAATCCTAAAAATGTGAAACTATGAAAAGAAACTTTAAAAAAAAATGCAATCTAGAATGAAAACAAAAAGAAAAACTAAATATAGTTCTAAAATGTTTCTAACAAATAAGATTAAAAACCTACAATGAAACTCCAAAAACTATTATAAATAATATATACAATACACAAGCATACCAAACCAAATTAGGTATCAGACACCAAATATAATGACTAACTCCCCTATGCTTGAATGACACATTGCCATCAATGTGGCATAAAGTAGAAAAAGGGAAGGGGAGCAGTAAAAAGCAATCAGAAAGGATGTGGGGGAGGAGGATGGGGTGGTTGGCCATAACAAATATGTTAATCTCACTAGATCTCTAAACAAGCCCTATAGTCCTGAAAATATTGTGTCTGGGTAGCAAGCATCCCACGGAGCTCGTTGTGGCGCTCTTGGACAAAATCACAAAGAACGGCGTTCTCATAAGCAACATAAGCTCAAAGAGTCACTTGCTCTTCCTGAATAGACCTAAGGGTGGTGTGTAGGTCGGCATAGTTAGTAGGTGGTGGTTGAGAGGAAGAACTAGGTCCAGCTTAACTAGAATGAAGGGGTGGAGTGGGTATAGGCTGAATAACCTCGGCATCACTAGGTGCCCAATAAAGGTTAGCCCGGTGAAGTAAGGTAGTTTGATCAACATTAGGAAGTGGCAGAAGTCGATCCCTAAGGTAAATCCAGTACAATCGCCCATCCTCTACTTTACCAAAGTTCATAATTTCAAAGGCGGCTTGATCAAGCCGCTCGGACCCCGAGACTCTATCCTCAAGGTTGGGCTCAACACCAAAAAATCTAGTAATGTCACAATACCACCTATGACTATCCTAACCTTAGTGCTAACAGCAGTACTATATAATTACCTAGCTAAAAATGATCCGGGGTCAAGCTGGACTTCGTCAAGCATACAGGACAAGAAATACGACTGAGATAATCTCGGGACATTTAGACTATCATCCTGAGTAAAGAAACAGTAAGTTAGGATACGCTGAGCTACCGGAATGGAAGGGTTCCTAATATGTATGCACTTGGATGAACTAATGCTGTACCTAACACTCCTTGAAAGCTCGCACCAAAATGCATTTTGGTTGAATTCACGGGGAACTTATCAATTCGGTAAACCCATATTAGGTTGAAAACTGAATATGCTGTTGAACGTACCTAAATTCAACTTGTATAATTGTCCTTACAAGTAAAATGAAATGCACCCGGCTTAACATTGAGGTCTTCTAGTGACCTTAACATGGAGTGTACTCAAGAACTCTAAGGTCAAGTTTCGGTATGTATGCTCTTTTATTTCTATGAAGTGTCCCATACCACCTTGTGTAAATAACCACCTAATATAATCTAACATTCCTAAACGTGTTAACAATTCCTCATCATAATAACGGGTTGCCAAAACCATGCGTTCATTCAAACAATTATACCTAGCAATATGATTAGGGTTGGTTAAACCAAGAGGGTGAGGAATGTTACCTTGGGCTCGCGCATTGATGGAAGTTCGGGAGGTTTGTTGAGGCCAGGATGGTGCTTGACTTGATGATTCAACCTCCTTGATACTCCTTTGTCTTTTGGTAGGTGCCATTGTTGCAAAATAAAATAAAAATTAAAACTAAAACCTAAATAATAAAATTTGAGGAAGAAAAATAAAGAACTTAAATAAAAAGAGGAAGAATTAGAGAGAGAAGAAGATGGTTATGGTCGATGAGTGAAGGTGAGATGAGTTTCAAGAAGAAGAAGAAAAGAAGAAGGAGATGAAATTTGTAGAAGAAAGAGAAGGATTAAGTGAAAAGGAAGGATTTTGAGTGGAAATGGAATAAAAAATGAGAAAAAATGAGGAAGGATTGAAGGTTTAGTAACGGTGGGTTTAGCGAGAGAAAGAGAGAGGTAGAGAGAGAAAGAGTCGAGGAAGAAGTTGAAGTTTTGGGAAAATAGAGGGCCGCCGCAATCAAAACCCTTGACCGCGACACATAGCAGTTCATCACGATCCGTGGCCGTGTCCATGGGCCGACTGTGGTGTCTACTGACACCAGAATTTTTGATTTGGTATCCCACGGCCGCGGTGCTAGTCTGCTGGCTGTGGCGCTAATCATTTTATTTTATATATTTTTTCGTTCTTTCCTCTTTCTTTTTTTTTACTATTTATTCTATTCTTATCTTTTTCTCTCTTTTTTGTGTCTCTCTTTTTTTGCTATTAAATATTTTTTATTTTTTAATGAAAATAATGAAAATCAAAGCTAAGAAAAGAAAAGGGCTTGGGTTGCCTCCCAAGAAGTGCTCTTTTAAAGTCAAGAGCTTAACCTTACTTCTATGCTTGGCCCAGATCAGTGAGTGTATGGACATTAGCTTTATCAATAGGTTATCCCACAATATATGGTTTTAATCGCTGTCTATTGACTGTGAACGCACCAGTAGACTCACTCCATACTTCAACTACTCCATTAGGTTAAGCTTTGATGACTTAAAATGGTCCTGACCACCAGGATTTTAGCTTGCTCGGAAATAATCTCAATCTTGAGTTAAATAATAGGAACATGTCACCTTTTTTGAACCTCTTTTTCATGATATATTTATCGTGTCATTTCTTAGTTCGTTCTTTGTACATGCGTGAACTCTCATAGGCCTCCAACCTTAGTTCATCTAGCTAATTCATTTGCAAGAATCTCGGTTCCCTGGCTGCTGTAAGATCAAAACTTAGTGTCTTTATAGCCCAACGTGTCTTATATTCCATCTCTACCTGCAAATGACAAGATTTCCCAAATACCAACCGGTATGGAGTGGTGCCTAGAAGAGTGTTGTAGGCGGTGCGATGAGCCCAAAGAGCATTATCAAGCTTAAAAGGCCAACCTTTGCAGGACCGATCCACTATTTTTTCTAATATGTTCTTCAATCCTCAATTCGAGAGCTGCACTTGCCCACTTGTTTGAGAATGGTAAGGCATAGCGACCTTATGAAACATTCCATATTTTTTCAATAGTGACTCAAGAGGCTTGTTGCAAAAGTGTGTTTCATTGTCACTTAGAAGAGCTTTTAGCGTGCCAAACCTTGTGAAAATATTCTTTTTGAGGAACTTGATGATAACTTTGGAATCATTTGTTGGGGTGGCAACTGCTTCCACCCACTTAGAAACATAGTCAACGGCCACAAGGATGTAAAGGTTGTTACAGGAAGGAGGAAAAGGACCCATGAAGTCAACCCCCATACATCAAACAACTCCACCTCAAGCCACTTTAAGGCATCTCATGCCTGTTGATAATGTTCCCCATTCTCTGACATCTATCACAAGTCATAGCAAATTTTCTTGCATCATTGAAAAGCGTGGGCCAATAGAAGCCTACTTGGAGTACTTTCACAATCGTTTTATCTGGTCCAAAGTGTCCACCATAGATTGAAACATGGCAATGGTGCAAGACACTACGGATCTTATTTTTAGGCAAACATCTTCTATAAATCCCATCTCCACACAGCTTGTAAAGAGCAAGCTCTTCACACACATAGAATTTAGCATCGGAAAGGAATTTCTTCCTTTATTGATAGGACGATTCTGAAGATAGCACCCTCTATACTTCGAAGTTGACCAAATCAGCATACCATAGAGTAGCTTGGTGGGAAATGGCGAAGACTTACTCATCGGGGAAAGAGTGGTCAATGGGGAGCTCTTCACTAGGAGTACCTTCGGGGCGTAGGTGAGATAGATGATCGGCAACTACATTTGCCAACCCGACCTTGTCTTTAATCTCCAAATCAGATTCTTGAAGAAGGAGGACCCATCAGATGAGTCGGGATTGGGAGTCAGATTTCTTCGTTAAGTGTTTCAAAGCGGCATGATCAGTAAAGACAATGACCTTGGAATTGATCAAGTAAGATCGAAATTTTTCGAAGGTCAAGACAACCGCCAAGAATTCCTTTCCGTCGTGGCATAATTCACTTGAGCCCCATCAAGAGTGCAGCTCACATTGTATGTGGCATATGGCGTATTGTCCTTTCGTTGGCCAAGAACGGCACCCACTGCATAGTCACTTGCATCGCACATTACTTCAAAAGGTAGCTCCCAATCTGGAGCTTGCATTACTGGAGCCGTCATTAATGCCTCTTTTAACCTGTGAAAAGCACTTAAACATTCTTCTTTAAACTCGAAAGGCATATCCTTAACAAGCAAAGGTTTTGCAATTTTTGAAAAATCCTTTATGAACCACGGGTAAAAACTACCATGTCCAAGAAAACTCCTCACACCCCTTATAGAAGTTGGTGGAGGCAATTTTTCAATGACCTCCACCTTTACTTTGTCAACTTCAATGCCTATATTAGAGACAACATGACCGAGGACAACCCCCTCTTGCACCATAAAATGGCACTTCTCCCAGTTCAATACCAAATTCACATCTTCACATCTTTGCAAGACCTTAGACAAGTTATTTAAGCAATGGTCATAGGTTGCACCAGACACAGAAAAATCATTCATGAATACTTCCCTTATGTCCCCACTAAAATCAGAGAAAATAGCCATCATATAACGTTGAAATGTAGCAGGGGCATTACCTAACCCAAATGGCATCCTTCTATAAGCGTATGTACCATAAAGACATATAAAAGTAGTCTTTTCTTGGTCATTAGGATGGATAGAGATTTGAAAGAATCCCAAATATCCATCTAAGTAACAAAAATATGAGTTCTTAGCCAATGTTTCAAGCATTTGTTCAATGAAGGGAGGGGAAAGTTATCTTTACGGGTGGCTTTATTCAATTTTCGATAATCAATGCACATACGCCATCCCGTGGCAGTCCTAGTGGGGATTAGTTCATTATTCTCATTTTTGACAATGGTCATCCCTCATTTCTTAGGTACAACATGGACCAGGCTTACCCATATACTATCGGAGATAGGGCAGATAACGTTGGCTTTGAGTAGTTTTAAAATTTCCTTTTTGACCACCTCTTGCATGCTAGGGTTCAACCTTCTTTGGTGTTCAATTAAGAATTTATAGTCATCTTGCATTAAGATTCGATGCATACACAAAGAAGGATGAATTCCTTTTAAGTCATCAAGGGTGTATCCTATAGCTTTACAATGCTGTCTAAGTACTCTAAGCAAAGAGTCAATTTGAGATGCATTCAAACTTGCATTCATAATTACAGGATATGTAGATTTCAGCCCAAGAAATTCATACATCAAGGGTGAAGGCAGAAGTTTCGGTTCTATCTCAAGAGCTTCGCCTCATCAGACGAGGGCTTATTTTCATCTTGTAATGGTTTCACCTTAGCAAAGGAAGGCATAATTGGTGGAGAGGCTTCCAAAAGTTGAGCATACTCAGCTACTTCGAGATTTTCATCCTTAGTAGTGCTATTATTCAACATTAAGTGCTCAAGAGAATCATTAGAATTAAGGTTAGACACAGTTTCCCATGTCAATCCATCAACATCCTCAATCTTATTGTACTCATCAGAAATAGAAGGGAATTTAGCAGCTTTTAGCAAGTTAAACTTCACATGATCATCCCCTACATCAAAAGATAGCTTACCGTTTTTCACATCAATACGGCATCCAGCAGTGGCCAAGAATGGCCTCCCAAGAATGATGGGGGTGGGCATATCCTCTTTTATTTCTAAAATCACAAAGTCTACGGCACATATAAATCTCCTACTCATTGGAACATCCTGTAAAATATCCACAGGGTATTTCACAGAACGGTCCGCCAATTGTAAGGAGATAGAATCAGTCTCATTTCTCCTAGGTCTAATTTTTCACACATAGAAAGGGGCATCGAGCTCACACTTGACCCTAAATTACACAAAGTACGGTCTATAGACACATTCCCTATCAGGCAGGGAATTGAAAAACTATTGGGATCCTTCAACTTAGCAGGAAGCTTATTTTGGATTGTCGTACTGCACTCTTCAGTCAAAACTACAATTTCATGTTCTTCTAACTTTCTTTTGTTAGCCGGAACTTCTTTCAAAAATTTAGCTTATGAAGGCATTTGAGTTAAAACTTCCATAAATGGAATGTTTATATAGAGTTTTTTAAGGACTTCTAAAAACTTCCCAAATTGCAAATCAAGTTTTGCTTTAGCTATCCTTTGAGGAAATGGCAAAGGTGGGGTGTAGGGTTTTATAGGAGTGATCTTAGGATCCTTAGAAACCTCATCAGACTTATGCACAATATCATCAATCACCACCTTAGAGGGTGTAGACACCTCTTTCTCAACATTCTCAGCATGCTCATTCTTATCATGCAAAGACTCATCGTTGGTAACCCCCTTAGGTCCCTCTAGTTACTTTCCTTCTCTCAAAATCATAGCGTTGCATTGCTCCCTAGGGTTAGGTTCGGGCTTGCCAAGAAGTCTATCCGAGTGCGTAGATGAAAAGCTAGCTTATTGGGCAATTTGGGCTTCTAATATCTTGTTGTGAGTTGTAAGCACATCAACCTTAGAGGCTAATTGCTTGAAATACTCATCCTGCTTTTGTTTTGCCATAAGCGTGCTTTTCATCATAGCTTCTAAATTGGACTTTTGGGGTATACGTGGAGGGAAAGGAGGTCTTTGAAAACCGGGGGGTGGTCTAGCATTCATTGGGGGCATATTCGGAGGGCTTGGATTAGACCTATATGAGAAATTCGGATGATTCCTCCAACCCAGATTGTAGGTACTAAAATAAGGGTCATTGGCTAATCTCGAGTTGAAACTTTGGACATAGTTGACTTCACTAGAGTCATGGGAAGAAGGACTCCCAACTTGGCAATTCAAAGTCAGATGTTTAATAGAACCACAAATTTCACATGGGAGAGGAGCACTAGAATTCACAGTATTAACATTTATACAGTCCAACCTTTGAGCCATAGCATCAACTTTAGCAGAAAGTATAGTAAGTGCATCAACTTCAAGCTTACCTCTAACCCGTTTGGGTTGGCCTCGTTCGGTGGACCATTGAAATTGTTGAGTCTATCTCCTCAATCAAATTATGGGCCTCATCTCTAGTCATATTCATCGAAGTTCCTCCTACCATCGCATCGATAATGGACCGTATAGATTGGGTCACACCATTATAAAAAACTTGAATAATTATCAATCGTTGAAGACCATGATGAGGGTATAAATGCAGCAAGTCCTTAAACCGCTCCCAAGCTTCATAGAGCGTCTCATCATCCTTTTGAGTGAAGTTAGTGATTTGATTCCTTAAACTTGCTGTTTTGCTTGGAGGGAAGAACTGGGCGAGGAAAGCTCTAGTAAGCTGATCCCACGTGGTGATACATCCCTAAGGCAAAGAATGCAGCTAAGCTCTTGCCTTATCCCTTAGCAAGAAGAGAAACAATCGCAGTCAAATGGCATCGGTTAGGACTCCGTTAAGTTTCAACGTGTCGCACACCTCTCAAAAGACCGAGATGTGTAGATTCAGGTCTTCTAAAGGACTTCCTCCAAATTGGGATTGTTGCACCATGGAAATGAGAGCCAACTTGAGCTCAAAATTATTTGCATTAACGTTAGGGTGAGCGATGGTTGAGGCAATTCATTGAACTCCAAAGGTAACGAAATCCCTAAGCGTCCTCCTTTGGTCACCTCATCCTCCCGCCATATTTGTTGAAGTTCTTCTTGCCTCGTGTCTTTGTTCTCCAATCCTTTACTTTTTCCTCCTTAAGCGGAAAGTGCTCTTGATCTCGGGATTAGGTTTGTATAGAAATGGACTTTGCATAAACGGGGAAGATTCCTGCAAGCACTATCACCAACATTACCAACGCAATCAAACAAGAAAATACAAATAAAAGACAAAAATAAATTATTTAGTCACTTTCGTAAGACTAACTCAATAGTTAACAAATTGGTCCTTGGCAATAGCGCCAAAAACTTGACCATTGCCTGCAAGCACACGGGTGTCATAGTTTAGATAAAATATCGTACTCAATGACTAAAGCAATCTATCGAGTCTTTTCTATCAGACAATGCTAAGCAATAATTTAATCAAGGATTTGATTTAACAACTTTTGATTAACTAATTCTAAACTCAATCAAGAAGAAAACGCCTAGGGATTTATGTAGTTAAGAAAGGTGATTGGATCAAAATGATTAACATACGCTTTTCTCTAATCGAATAATTTTGAGGAATTATAATCTATCCAAAATTTAGTCTATTCTTTCGAAATCAACCAAATTGTCTAAATTAAGCAAAAGTCGTTCTTTCAAACTAATTTCTGTTAATCCAAGTTCAATATTTTTGATTACACTCAAGTCCTCTAACATGCAAATCTCTCTTTGGAGTCATCGCTATATTGGGTTTTATCAAGTAGTCTAACAAATCGAATTTTACCTTTCAGTCCTTCACTCAATTGTTTCAAGTTCGTGAGTAAAATTTGGCCAAAATCCACTCACAATATGATAATCACTTGATAAAATGAAATCAAACCCATCATAAAACAAAAGCACAATTCTATTGATTAAAACATGATCTAATTACACTTCCATTAACAAATAAATCCCTAGACAAGATAAAATACTGACTCATGATTAAAAATTAAACAACTAACCAATCGACTCAGCGAAATCTGAGAGGGAAGGGCTTGACAAAGACAGCCTTCAACCAAGTCTTCAAATCGCCAACAAAACCGAACTCCACACTCTAGATTTCTCACTTGCGCAAAAGGCAAATTAAAAATCCTAACTAAAAAGAGAGTAAAATTTGGGAAGAAAATGAACTAATCCGTCCTATCCTCTCTTTGTTCTGCTGCTGAGGGACGGGTTTGTAAGAAGAACTTGAGGATTCTCAGCCACACAGCCGAAGAGAAAATAAATAGGCCACAGTTACACAGATCACCACGTTCTGTGGCAGGCACCATGGTTGGACCGTGGTCTTGGCTGGAACCATATTTCCGCTTTTCTCTTACTCCACGGGCATAACACCTCATGGACATCCGTGGGGGGTCAAAATATACTCAAATAAGGGTCAAATACTGGATTAAAATGGTCCGAATTCCTATAAAACGCAACCATATCCTAGCATGAATAGAGAATATGAGTATAAATGACAACTTAAAGCACATAATTCTCCTAAAAATACAGCAAAATGGCCCTAAAATGATATATATGACTTATCACTCGTGCAAGTCGAAAAGCATAGAGAAACAGGGGAGGGGCGCATTGGGTCGCTATTCTGGGGCCAATGGCATTGCTCAATGAACGTTTGCTAGCCACCGGCGAGCATTGTGGTGAGCATCATAAATTGTTGTAGGCCATCCTTGTCTCTCTCATTTGAGCCAACCACCGGATCTGGCAACAAGCCACTTATTAAAAACCCCACAAAAAGTTGGTCAAGTTTGTTGCCAACGGCTGCAATGGCTCAAATTGAGAAAGAAGTGAGTGGTAGAGAGGCACTAATTACCACCACCTTGACGCTTGAGGCTCATGGTGGCAGTGTCTAGTCTAGACCACCTCTAGTGGGCGGCGCATGCAAAAATCTGAGTAGCAACACAATTGCTCGCCGGCAAGGGTTTGCTAGATCTGGAATTTTTAGGTGGGGGCTTGAGTGTTGTGAATTTTGGTTTTTTTGGGGTTTTATTTCTTGGAAAGATTAAAAACTTGGAAATTATTAATTATAATTACATTATAAATGAATTTCATAATTTAAAATGCTGATTTATATTTTTCTTAATCTTCATGGAGAAGGAGGGGGGGAGAAGGCATATTAAAGCATTGCAGATCTGTTAAAAAAATTCTAAAAAATGTCTTTGTCCTTTTTTTAAAATGTTGCAATAATACATGTGGAGTCAGCCACCACCACATCATCCCTCTGGTGAGTCAAATTCGGTGGTGGTATACTGAAAATAATTACATTGAAAGGTTAGCTCACTGGTAAGTATTTCTTAAGTTCATATTATTTTCTTATGGACGCCCCAAAGTTCGAATTATTAGATGCCAAAAACCCTATCTATTTTCAAGGGTCTTCTGGGGGTCCCCGCAGCTAATGGAGATACTTTAAAGTAACTTACAAGTTTTATTGAACTCACAACATTTATTAGCAGAAAGACCAAATTTAGGTGCGCTACATCGAGGTGATGAGCGTTAAGAGGTTTTGCGCAATGGGGTCGGAATGATTCTCATCCCAGCATTGTCATCCAGGGTTCGGGTCTTTGAAGTCGACAACTCGGTCGGCAGGAATAGGAGTGCTGATTCAATCTAGTGGCTCAGTTTTCATGGCACACTGGCAATTCGGCCCTTGTTGCGAAAGTTCTGGCTTTTGAGAAAGCTCACGATTTGACAGGCCAGCAACATTGGTCATCCATAGAAATTAGGACCGACAGCTCTCTGTTAGTTGTTGCACGTAGGATGATGTCCCTCCCCTGATAGCAATCTCGTTACTAGTTGATCAAAGTTTTAGATTTAAGGTCTCCTTTCTGCACTGTATGCTTAAAAAGGTAAGTAAATCGAAAATTCAAGAAGCTCATAGATTAGCAGTCTAAGTCTGGATAACGGTTTTTTTTTTTTTTTTTTTTTTTTTTTTTGTGTGTTAGTTGTACTATGTCACCCAACAGACAAGAACATCTCAAATTAATGACTGAAATGTGGTATTAATGTCCTCCAATTAGTGTTCGTTGGTCGATTTCAACTAGAATGAACCAATTTAAATGATCTCCCCAGACCTCCAGCTTTTTCCAGTTACCCGATCACAATTCATGCCTCACAACGACAGAAATAGACGCAAGGTTTTGAATGTGTCAAGGCCCGACCGGAAAGCATCCATTGCGGAAACTTCAATTCCAAAAAGTTCTGAAAACGTTGGCTTCCTTTCATTCTAAGCGTCGTCACTCACAATTCACACGCAACTCAGTCCACCTCTTTTGTCTGATTTCACAATTTATCACTTGAATCATCTGCTCCCACCAAACTCAAGGACACAGAAAAGGGGGAGAAGTGGCGTGTACGAGAAAGAAAACGAGGGGAGAGTGAGAGAGATGGCGAACGGAGGTGGTGTCGTAATCATCGGCGGGAGCAACGGTGGCGGCGTCAATGGCGACGGATGGAAAGCGCATGGAGCCATGGTTCTTGTTCAGCTCTTCAATGGCGGATACCATGTCATCACCAAAGTCGCTCTTAATGTTGGCGTTAATCAGATCGTCTTTTGCGTGTTTCGTGATCTTCTTGCGCTTTGCATCCTCGCTCCTCTTGCTTATTTCCGAGAAAAGTCAGCCACCCTCTCTCTCTGTCTCTCTCTGTCACTCTCTCTCTCTGTGTTCCCTTTTTTGTTCAATCGATTCATCAATATGTTCGTGCATTTTGGCTCTGTTTACGTTTTTCTGTTTGCATATGATGATGATATCGAATTTGCATATTATTTCTGGACCCTAATGATGTATATGTGGGTGGTAAGTGAACCAAATCAAACTCAAACAAATTCCAAACAAGAATCAAACTAAAGAAAAGTGAATATGGAAGATAGATTGAGATGGATCGAAGAATAATAACAAAAGAGGACAAAGGGATAAACAAGACCTTGCACTTGAGATAATCCTTCACGGAGCCACTCAAGGACTTGATCTTGGGCAAATTCTCTTGTCTTCACCAAGGAATCACTCCAATTGGAAAAGGAAGAGAACCTAGAACACCACTTGAACTTGCCAAAATTCAAGATATAGAACTAGGGATTTAGAATACTTTTGAGAATCACACTCAAAGGTAATTGTATTTCACTTTGGGAAAGCTTACCACTCTGAATTCAAATGCAACTACATAATCCACCTATTTATAGGCTAAACAAAGATAACCAAAAGACTTAAAAACTCCTAGCAATTAAAACTAGAAAATTGAAAAGGCTTGGAAAATGGAAAAGACTCAACATAAAGGGGTGGGGGAGGTTACAAAGAATATTCTAGGCTTCCAATCAGCTGAAGACATCCATCTAGAACACTCCAAGTCGTGCATGATGTCATCCACATGATGTCATGTAACCAAAGTCTCTTCATTTGCCCAGCATTAACTCCATGCAGCAGCCTTCACTTCAACTGAGCATTTCTCTCAGCATCACACGTCCAAATAAGGTGATTCTGGGCTTGTTGGAAAGCCCTGGAAATCTATTTTTCAGAATGGGCTCATTTGCTCAATTTGGATAAGTAGATCAAAAGTTATGGTCCGAACATTACACCTATATCAGAACTGGACTGGAGCAGGACATGTCTTCTTTGAGTAATATTTAGCCCAACCAAACGACGTCCAAATTAAACATAATTGGGCTTGTTTGAAAGCTGAGATCTTAAACTTCAAAACCATGTGGAGCCTCAAGTTGTGGGAATCGAGCACCAATTCGGGCACCAATTCTTTCGGAAGGAATATGAGTTTTATCCAGATTTTCGCCACTTGCTTGACTTCTTCATGGTGTCTACAGTCCTTGAACTCACATAATAAGAGAAAATATGAGAGTTCCCATGCACGCTCTTGTTTGACACTTTTCTTCTTGGAAGTTGACCTTAAATAAAAAATGATGCATATGGGAATATGCATCATACTCCCCGGGTGGTTTTGAGTTTGTCCTCAAACTCAAAGGGTTAGCAAGCCTCTCAAGAAAGGGGTCACGCTTACAATATGGGAGTTTTTGGGGAAGGAGGTCACAGGGCATCACGTCTAGAGAGATATAAAAGAGGGTGAGGGGAGGATGATAAAACGGGTCATACCTGGTGAGGAGAAGAGGTGGAAGTGAGAAATCTTCTTTGGGGGCAAGGGTTTGGGAAGGATGAATGAGGGGTAAGGCTTGTCGGTCCTTTTGTGGTTTGAGGGGTTGGGAAGGTTGAATGGGGGTTAAGGTGAATTCTTCTTGGGTCAAGAGTTGCTCAACTTCTTCAATAACCCCACATGCCTCCAACTCGGGTGCTTGGAGTTCGGTAGGGCGTACTTCTTGAATCAAGAGTTGTTCAAACTCTTCAGCAACCCTGCATGGCTTCATCACTTCAAGGTCTTTAACTACATGCTCTTCTATTCTTGGGGTTATGCTCAAATTCACCTCATTATCTTCTTGGCACCCTTCTTGGGTGAAGGATTGCTCAATTTCTTGCACAATCTCTTCTTGCTTCAACTCGGATCTTTGGGCCTCAAGTTCAAAGGTCTCTTCATCACCACAGTCACTAAAAACAAGAGGTAGGTCAACTAGGCCCGACCCTTTTTCTCCAAGGATCTCTTCATCTTTGTTGGAGTTAAATTTCTCCAAATAAAATAAGGGAGTAGAGCTAGAGCTACAAGCACCCATTGGACTTCCTTTGTTGAAATGAAGGTTTTTAGAAGAGGAATTAAAGTCGTTTACCTCAAAGGAAACAAATGGATGCTTGTGTAAGTAAGAGGTTGGAGCGAAAGTATCCATTAATTTACCTCTTAACTTATCCCATGTTCTGATCTTACTTTTTCTTCTCTTCTTCCTGTTATACTTGTACTTTTCCCACCATTCAAGTGCATGGCCTCGGAGCTTCTTGATAACCACCTTAAACTTCTCTTGCTCGTCAATATTGTAGCGAGTGAAAACTTGATCCACTTTGGAAATCCAATAAAGGAAATCTTCTTTTTGGCCACGAAACTTTGGAGTTTCAAGGATGACCATCTCCTTTTCAATCAAAGCAATCTTTTTTCGCAAGTTCCCAAGAGAAATCATGATGGATGAATGCTTAAAGGTTCTTTGTGGATTATGTGTTTAGGCTAGAAAAAGGCTGTTTTGGAGAAGAGGAGGGAGGGCACGGTCGTGCAATGGGGCACTGGGGAACCGTGCTTGAATGCTGCTTTGATAATACTGAAAATCAAGGGTGGCACGGTCGTGCTAGGGAGCACGGTGTGGCCGTGCCAAATTGCTGCCCGCGGATGCTTGGTTTTTGCACGGTTTTGCTGGTTTGTGTTGTTTTTGTGTTTTGGCTTTTGGGATGTATTTGGCTGGGTTCTTGGTCACTTAACAACCTTGACTCTGATACCAATTGATGTATATGTGGGTGGTAAGTGAACCAAATCAAACTCAAACAAATTCCAAACAAGAATCAAACCAAAGAAAAGTGAATATGGAAGATAGATTGAGATGGATCGAAGAATAATAACAAAAGAGGACAAAGGGATAAATAAGACCTTGCACTTGAGATAATCCTTCACGGAGCCACTCAAGGACTTGATCTTGGGCAAATTCTCTTGTCTTCACCAAGGAATCACTCCAATTGGAAAAGGAAGAGAACCTAGAACACCACTTGAACTTGCCAAAATTCAAGATATAGAACTAGGGATTTGGAATACTTTTGAGAATCACACTCAAAGGTAATTGTATTTCACTTTGGGAAAGCTTACCACTCTGAATTCAAATGCAACTACATAACCCACCTATTTATAGGCTAAACAAAGATAACCAAAAGACTTAAAAACTCCTAGCAATTAAAACTAGAAAATTGAAAAGGCTTGGAAAATGGAAAAGACTCAACATAAAGGGGGGGGGAGGTTACAAAGAATATTCTAGGCTTCCAATCAGCTGAAAACATCCATCTAGAACACTCCAAGTCGTGCATGATGTCATCCACATGATGTCATGTAACCAAAGTCTCTTCATTTGCCCAGCATTAACTCCATGCAGCAGCCTTCACTTCAACTGAGTATTTCTCTCAGCTCACACGTCCAAATAAGGTGATTCTGGGCTTGTTGGAAAGCCCTGGAAATCTATTTTCTAGAATGGGCTCATTTGCTCAATTTGGATAAGTAGATCAAAAGTTATGGTCTGAACATTACACCTATATCAGAACTGGACTGGAACAGGACATGTCTTCTTTGAGTAACATTTAGCCCAACCAAACGACGTCCAAATTAAATATAATTAGGCTTGTTTGAAAGCTGAGATCTTAAACTTCAAAACCATGTGGAGCCTCAAGTTGTAGGAATCGGGCACCAATTCTTCCGGAAGGAATATGAGTTTTATCCAGATTTTCGCCACTTGCTTGACTTCTTCATGGTGTCTACAGTCCTTGAACTCACATAATAAGAGAAAATACGAGAGTTCCCATGCACGCTCTTGTTTGACACTTTTCTTCTTGGAAGTTGACCTTAAATAAAAATGATGCATATGGGAATATGCATCACCTAATGTTGTCTGATTCTTTTTTTCTGTTTGGTACGCACAAAGGCGAGTATGGTATAGCACTTTTGGGTCTCTCTCTCTCTCTCTCTCTCTCTCTCTCTCTCTCTCTCTCTCTCTCTCTCTCTTTTTGGGGGTGTTGGGGACTTTTGGAGAAGGGGGAGGGGGAGTATTTGATTGTCTGACACTGGGATGAGTTTCTTCATTTTTACGTGCTCTGTGTCTCTGGAAAAACTGATTATCAATGAGATTGATGAGCAATAATGCGTCTCCCGAAACTGTGTATGATTATGGATTATTCATTTTTATGTTTGGACTTGACCAGTGCAAATAAAAGAAAAGTAAGACCTGTATGTGGCACAGGAGTGTGGCGTTTCTTTTCTGTATTCTGTGTTAATCAGACACTTCGTGTCCGTATGTGTTAAATGCTCACATTCCAATTCTGCAGTGGCCAAGTTCGTATTACATGACATGGCATTGTTTTGGTTAGAATAGATCAGAGTACTCATTCCTTCGTTTGGTAATTGTGTTTGGAAAGGAAAAGTTAAATCCATGAATTATGTTCCCTTGGGTGATGAACTAATGATAGTGTTTATTTATGGGACGCAAGTACTGAATGATGCCTTGTAGTGTAAAGAGATTGCTTGTGGTTTGTGAAGAAAAACAGAGACATCCTTGCTTAAAAAGAGTCACGAGACTCCTGTTGGAGCTGGAATTGGGCTATTTGACCTTATTGGTGCATGAAAGTTTTTGCTAAAAAGAATATAATACTAAGCACATGACTTTTCAAAATAGACATTGACATTAGGCCATGTAATATAAAGAGTTTAGTGAATAGAGCATGTATCAAAGTCCATGATTTTGGTGGCGAGTGGTCTTCAAGGGGACAGGTTCATCTTGGACAAAAATTTAATGTGTTAAATGACTTATCCATGGTATGTATGTAGAGAGGGCTTATATAGTTTTAGTAGCTTGCCTCAAAAGAGCTGCAACTTGCTTGGAGAACTAAACAGCAGTATTCAGCGGCTTCTATCCATTTAGCATTGAGGATCTGAGCTAGGATATAGATTTTTCTTTGAGTATTTTCCTGCACTGATGATTATGGACCATCTCAGTGGAGTCATTTAGAATAATGTTGCCTATTAACGAGGTTCTCTTGGTGGATGAGACTATACTTTAAAACAATGCTGATATTTCAAGCATTTCAAATTGTATACAGCAACATTTACGTGCACAATCTCGGTCAAGGCAATAATGGAAATATGGAATTGTGTTGGTAAGCAGGTATTACTGCCAGGGAACAAATTCTTTAGATGCTTGTAGTAATCATTTAGATGAAGCCATCTCACATCACGTAGGTAGGCATTAGAAGGCAGAAGGGAAAGAGTGCAACATAAGCTGTCGACTATGAGAAATTTTCTGCTTAAACTTGGGGGAGTGCCTGAACATTTTGCGCTGGGGAAAATAGACTTCTGATCACGTTACTCCTGCATTTTGTTATGTTGCATAAAGCTCCTCAGTCTTTTACTTTATATGTTGATGGCTATGGTTAGTCATTGTACAAGGTTGGTGGTTGAGAGATTTGGATATATTCTGTGTTGCATGTATTGCCATATGAGACTAATTGCTGGCAAAATTGAATTAATAGGAATATTAATTATGAGATACGACTTATAAACTGAAGAGGTAAAATTGCCTTGTACGGTTGTACCATATGCTCAATAAACCAGGCCATGTATAGATGGTTAGTGGGACCATGGCTTGATTTTTGAGATACACACTTGGCACTCTGTTTTATACCAATAACCTGTAAAGTATTCTGAAAGTGGGTGATGGGATACCTAAACACTCACTTGTGTCGATAATTGTGGGTGAGTCCAAATGGACTCAAGTAATACTGTTAATTGTTCAATTTTGTGCCAAACTATTTTTGTAGCTCTTACAAACCAATCCCTTTGCTGACTACCATTGAGGGGTGAGACCAAGTGTGTGTTGACCTTCCTAGAATTCCGGAAACAACTCCCCTGTACTAGGTGTTCCTTTTGTTGTATATGACCTTTTGGCATCAGTTTTATTCAATTTGGCCTTATTTAGAGATGTGCTTGCGTCAGGACATTCGTGAAAAAGTTGCTGTGAGTGAAGTCAGCCTAATTATCATAACTTTACAATTTACAGAAGAGCTAGAATCAGGGAATTGGACAAGTTATCTTTCCTTTTTCACAAATTGCTCAGGCTTTAGGTATCAAAAACTAATACCCATGGAGTTAAATGAGTTATTTTGGTACTCATCAGGGTACAAACATAACAATTTCCATAAAATTCCAATTGATGGTGATAGGCAGTATTTCTGAAGAACAAATTACCTCCATCAAGTGAATAGGGTTGCTAGCTCCCAAAAGTGCCTGCTAAAAGATATGTGACATTTGAAAGCTTTCTTTGTGCAGGCGGATTCGACCTCCGATTAGTAAAAACCTTCTGTTTTCCTTTCTCTTCCTTGGGCTAACAGGGTATGTAACAGATCCCTGCTCCCTTTAAAGGTTGAGCATTTTAGGAGTAATATATTCTTGTAGCTTCAACTGAAGCTTAATGTTATCTAATTGACTAGGATATTTGGAAATCAGCTCTTGTTCCTTTTTGGTCTGAGCTATACGAATCCAACATATGCTGCAGCCATACAGCCTTCAATTCCAGTGTTCACTTTCCTACTGGCTGCAATAATGGGGTCAGTTTGATTTTATTTGGTCAATTTCTAATCTACTTTTATTTCTTTTTCATTTCTTCAATTGCTTATGTCAATCTATTTCATACAGCACAGAAACAGTGAATTTACTCAGAATTGAAGGTCAAATGAAGGTGGTGGGAACATTTGCTTGTGTTTCTGGTGCTGTATTGATGGTTTTATACAAAGGACCTGCTGTATTTGGATCTGACGGATCTGAGATGGCGATGCATAATGAAATTAGTGCCAAGGGACAACCTGAACCAGTTGGATGGTTTGTTGCAAGATTTATGGAATTTGGGTTTGATAATTTCCACCTTGGTGTACTATGCCTCATAGGGAACTGCATGTGCATGGCTACTTATTTGGCGATTCAGGTATTATTCATGGCCTTTTTGGTTCTGTAGTTACTGGCTTTGCTGTCCTATTGAATGTGCGGAATATGGGAACTGGGAATGGTTTATGAATCAGTGTTTCAGTGAATGAAGATGTGGGACTTTTCAGTTTGACTTATCTGTATTGAAGAGTTGTGGCATATTGAAGCCAATGTCTTTTATTCTACTTGTTTTCTGGATGAGGAGCAATCATAATTCATAATGCGGGCAAGATAAGAATTCATTCATCAAGGTGAACACATCAAAGAAGTAATGCTTCAAACTAGTTACAAAAAGTTAGACCCCTAGAAACACACAAGCATATCTTTTAGGTGCTTAAGTAGAAGGTTTAAGCAGAAGGTGCGAATCTAAACTAGGTTGTGCTAAACCTAAAAAGGAAAGCCTGTGTCTGTTTAATCTGAATGTCATCCCGCTCTCACCCCCCCCCCCAACCCAAAAAAAAAAAAAAAAAAACAAAGGAATCTCAATGTCATCCTGTCCCTGCCAAAATGAAATTTAAAAATAGATTTGTTATGACCATTCTTTTCAGGAAATATTCAAATCTACCTTCCTTTCACCTTTTGGGAAATGATTTTATGGACCATCACATTTTCATATTCATTTTTATCCAACCTGACCTATAACAATAATGATATATAACTGCCAAAAACGATGAGGTCTTCACCCTAATTTTAATAATGAAATGACTATACCTGTCCGTTCGCGTGGGCAGGTTAAAACGAGTCGGGTGTGTTCAGGTTCGGGTAAAATACGGGTCGAGTGTATTTCGGGTTTGGGTAAAATGTGGGCGGGTATATTTTGGTTTTACGGGTTTCGGGTCGACCCAGCCGTTTTAGAGCGCCTTTTTTTAATTACTTTTCTTTTTTCAAAATTAATAATTGGGCTTATTTATTGTAGAAAATCATCATTGTTTAATGAAAAAACATGGCACTTGTAATTTTTTAAAACAATATTGAAAATATTCAAACTTTCCATGTGATATGTGAACGTTATGTATGAGCACTTGCAATGTTGATCCATATTTTTGGATCACAAGTAAGGCTTATACCTTCCACATCATCCTACAATCCAACTTTTTCTCTCTCTTTTACATCAAATGGATCACCAACTTGGGTCGCTAAATAAAATATTACTCATGGATCCACATTTAAACATATTTAATTAGTTTTAGCCTTTTACTTTGTACTATTCATTAATGTGCTTGCCAAAAAGGGGGGAAAGGAAAGTTGTGAGCAGATCACCGCAGGGAGCCGGACCGCGGGGCGAACCGTGTGGATCACTGATGTAGATGATATTTTAGGTCCTGAGCCTCCCTTTTGGACCATGATCTAAGCAATTCAGGTGCTCTTTGAGAGTTGGATCACCTTTAGGTTGGACGGATCAATCAGTACATTAAAGTAAGGTTAATAATGGGTTTGGCCAACTCGTCTGGAGCAACTTAACGGGTTGAGTTGCTCGATTCGCTAATAACTTATTCAATAATTCGATATCTTTGTTAACCAACCTATCATTATCCAATTAGGTATACTTTATTAAGAGGCAGACTGTAATACGAATATGGTCGGTCCATTTCCTATTACTAGCATTGAAGTTGAAGGCGTATTAGAATGGAAACCAAAGAAAAAGGAATTAAAGAAGTACAAGATATTGTATTTTAATTATAATATCAAAAATTTAGATTTTGATAAAGTAATTTATATAAAATAATATTAGACACATTTATTTCATTAAAATTATAATGGTATGACTTATTGATTTTAGTATTTGGCTTATTTTGTTTAATCTTCTTAAGAGTGGATCGTTACTTCACATCGTTTCATACCCATTCTTTTAAGTTGTCAAAATTATAAGTTGCATGTGATGTTATTTTATGATAATGGAGTTGGAAAAGCAATAGTACTATTGTTTAATTTGTCAGGGGATGCGACAGTACATAGTGTCTCTCTAAATGATTTGATTTAATGAATAACCATTATTGTCAAGAGAATAAATGAAAGATAATTAAAAAATAAGGATATAATGTTCAGGTCAAGCGGGTTCGGGTTTGGGTTTGGGTTTGACATGCTAATTTGCGGGTTTTTGGGCTTCGGTTTATTTCGGGCTCAGGTCGAGAAATCGTGTTCAAAACCAAACTCTTTGGGCAGGTTCATGCTGGATTTTCTGGTCAGATCAGTTTTTGCCAGGTCTAGAAATGACTATTCCACCTTCATAGTAATTGCAAAAAGATGGGAAAGGTGCTGGGGTGACATTATCCTCTCTGGCGAGATTCTGGTCACCGATGTCGTTTGTATCACCACTCACCGGAGAACACCTTTCTCTCCCCCCTCCCCCTCTTGCCGGTGGATGTGGTCTCATATGTTTTGGCGTACCCAGTTCATCACTTCTCTCTCCTCCCTCTCTGCTGATGTTTCAGATGCCATTGATTCGATACTTGATACCTTCCCCTTGTTACAGCGAGCAACGCTCCACTTCCTCCAGTTTCGATGCCTATGGTTGGTGAACAGTTTCGTGGGTTGTTGTAGCTCATGAGGTTGGGACCTGAGGTTTTGGGCTTTTTCTGGGGATTAATTAGCATAATTAAATTGAGAGTCTTATCCAAATGGAGTTACAACTTACAATAAAATGGATGGATTGTGGATAGTCAAGCAAGTTCGATTCCGAATAGATGCAATTGTTTGCTGTTTCTTTTTTTTTTTTGGGGGGGGGGTACATTACTCCATTTCTAATGAAGCTATGGAGGTTAGCTATGGTGATGGAGCCATTTTCATGGTTTGAGCACAGAGAGAGGACAGAGTTTCAAGGGAACTTGAAACTGAACTATCAAAAAAATCTGTTTGTCTTTTTATATCGGCAGCAAAGTATACCAATTTAAGTTATAAGGGCCTTTTTGGAACTCCTTATTGGGTTTTGGAATGTGTAAATCATAATTAACAAATCTCAAAGGCTTGATAAATTATTATATATGGTGGTCAAGTAGGATAGAAATAAATTCCAATAAATGATGATTTATAAAAAGATTTCTAAAAGGTGGGGCTGGGTAGATGTGAATATTTTTTTTAATCCCAGATCTTAAGGTGAAAGAATATGATTAGAAAAACATCAAGGAGCGTCACTCGTGAGAACAGTGACCTACAATGCTCTATAGTTGTCAAGTGTAATTCCAGTCACAGAAACAAGGAAAGACCTGACGTCACAGTTTAGAGGAACTTTTTTAACAAAAACATGTGTATGTGTGTGTGTTTTTTTTAGGGTGTTTTGTTTTTTGGGGGGGGGGGGGGAATCTGTCTCCACTGATAATTGGATGCTGCTTCCCTTGTAATGATAACTTGCAAATCCAGTCTCTATCTTTCAGCCCCTCCTTTTCTGTAATGTTGTAGAATGCCTCCACCAGCTATTGCACGTGCACACAACCCCCGCTGATGTAGGACGCTCTGAGAGCAATTCCTACACCGGAAGAATTTACACACAAAGCATTCAAATAATACTTAATTCAATTTAATTCAATTCTAGTGTGTCTCCCTAATGCATAATTGGGAGTTTAAATAGAAGAGTAGATCCTAATGCGATAAGGAAACTAAATAATAATATAATCAAAATGATATTATTTGTTACCTAAATGTTAAAATAACATAATTAAAAGATAGTGTCTTCCTAAATAAAAATTCCTAAATTTTTAAATTGCCTATTTCTCCTTGAATAGAATTTCCCATGGTATATGTTTTTATCATACTCCCTCGCCGGAAAAGAACTCGACTCCGGCGAGTTGTCTTGAAGATAACACTCCAAGAGCGTAGGATTCAGGTCATGGAACTCACCTTTCGTAATCCAAATCGCATCTGCTTGTGGGCGGCTGAACCGTTGCACCAAGAAGCGATGGAAGCCACCACGAGAGGACGACGCAAACTCATCATCTAGCACAGCCTCAATATCAGTGTGGGATTGCGGGAAAGTAGGGAGCTTAGGAACCTGGATACCTGCAGCAACACTAAAAGGAAGACTAGGAGGCTCAAAAGCACCTCGGTGAAGGGTTAGATCTTCCACATTGAAAATAGGATTAATACCCAAGTTTGTCAGGTAAATCAAGCACATCCGCATTAGATCCCAACTTACGAACAATCTGGTATGGACCTATGGCTCGAGCTTGGAGCTTTTTGTGGGAGTGTTTAGGTAATCGTCCAGGCGAATACGAGCAATAATAAAGTCACCCACCTCGAAAGAAATGTCTCTGTGACGCACATCAGCTGAAAGCTTATAACTGTCATTACTTATTGCAATTTCACAACAAATCTCAGCATGCAAATCATGTATGTGCCTGGCAAATGTCAAGGCAGGTTGGGATACTCGGGCATCCAGAGGGAGGGGAATAAGGTTAGTAGGGGTGCGGGGGGAATAGCCATGGACAATCTCAAAAGGGCTCTTCCCTGTGGTCCTATTAACAGCATTGTTGTAAGCAAACTCGTCAAATGGTAAGGTCAAGTCCCATGTACGCCGTTTCTCCCCTATGACACATGTAAGTAAATCACTAAGGTTTCGATTGACAACCTCAGTCTATCCATCAGTTTGGGGTGAAAAGCTGTAGAAAATTTGAGAATAGTGTCACACAGTTTCTATAATATCTTGTCTTCCAAAAATAACTCATGAATTTTACATCCCTATCAGGCACAATGGAGACGGGAAGACCATGCAACCTAACAATCTTGCGAAAGACTAATTTAGCCACAGGGGATGCATCATCAGTCTTATTGCGGGTAATAAAATGGGCCATCTTGGAAAATCGGTCAACCACAACTAGAATCGAGTCATAAGCACGGGATGTTCTAGGTAGACTGAGTACAAAGTCTATACTAATGTCTCGCGATGGGGTACGAGGGATAGGTAAGGAAGTGTACAACCCTGTGTTATGCTTCCTGGCCTTAGCTAGTTGGCATATACGACACTGAGACACTATGCGAGAGACATCTTTCTTAAGGGAAGGCCAATGGAACTGATCTTCCACAAGTGCAAGGGTCCTATCCTTGCCTAAGTGACCAGCTATCCCTCTGCATGCATTTCCCAGACTAAGATGTCTCTGAATGAAGTTCGGGGGATACATAATTGAGAACCTTGGAGCAGATAACCGTCATAGAGAGCAAAGTCAACATAGGGTTGATGGTTACTAGCCAAAAGTTCCAAGTAGACAGGGCCAAAATCAGGACAAGAAGAGTAAGCATCCTTTAGTCGGTCATAGCCTAGGACGTCAACCTTCATTGTGTGCAAAAGACAGCCAGTACAACTAAGGGCATCGACAACCTTGTTCTCGACCCCAGACTTGTGCTTAAGTACAAAAGAATACTCACTGATAAACTCAACCCATCTTACATGCTTAGGATTGACACTAGTCTGAGAGTTCCAATACTTAGGGGCTTCGTGGTCAGAGTATACAACAAACTCTTGAGGTAAAAGGTAGTACCGCCAATGGCGAAGGGACTGAAGTAAGGCATATAACTCTTTCTCAGATGTTGTATACTTCACCCGCCTAGAGTCACCGAGCTTTTCACTAAAAAAATGCTATAGGGTGTCCCTCCTGACTTAATACTCATTTAATGCCATACCCAGAGGCATCACAGACAACCTCAAGTACCTTGCTAAAATCAGGGTGTGTAAGGACTGTGACAGACGACATTCGCTCTTTAATCTCCCTAAAAGCATATGATGCTTTAGGAGTTCGTTGAAATGACCCCTTCTTCAAGCAATCTGTAATAGGTGCCATAATAGAGCTGAAGTGCCTAATAAATCTCCTATAGAAGGAGGCAAGACCATGGAAAATCCGAGACTCAATAATGGTTTTGGGTTTAGGCCACTCCTTAATAGCTTTAACTTTGTCGGGATCAGCAGAAAGTCAGAAATACCTTGAGCAGACACAATGACCCCTAAGAAGAGGATTTGAGGTTGAAGGAAAGCGCACTTCTTGAGGTTAGCAAAGAGCTTAGCTTCTCTAAGTGTGCAGAAAAGTTGTTTGAGATGGTCAACATGATCCCTGCTAGACTTGCTATATACCAAAATGTCATCAAAATAAACAACCAGGAATTTTCCCATAAATAAGAACATCGGTCATGTGTCTCATAAAAGTAGTAGGGGCGTTGGATAACCCAAAAGGCATAACCATCCACTCAAATAGGCCATCTTGGGTCTTAAAAGAAGTCTTCCATTCATCTCCGGGCCTAATGCGAACTTGGTGGTAGCTATTACGCAAGTCAATCTTAGAGAACTAGTTAGCCCTAGCAAGATAGTCAAGCAAGTCCTCTAACCTCGGAACAGGAAACCTATACTTGGTGATGATCTTATTGATGGCTCTATAATCGACACACATCTGCCAAGATCCGTCCTTTTTGGGGGTAAGGGACTGCACAAGGACTCATGATATGACTAACGAAACCCTTAGACAATAGCCCCTAAGCCTGCCTATTCAACTCCGCTCGTGCAGTAGTGGCAACGTACAACCATCTTTTATATTCTTGCTAGGTCGGGTGACACTTTGATGAAATTGGTTATAGATGGGGAAAGCACCATGAATGTTGTGGCATAGTTCATTATTAAGCGTTGTAACCTAATGGTTGAACCCCACCCGTGTCCTTTTTAAGGTCGCTTGGGTAGACAAGACCAGCCTTACGGTTTCTTATAGGTGTAAGGTCCCCATCCAGATTGGAGGGTACAAAGATGAAATCTTATGTGATGCCCTACACTCCTACCCATGGATGTAGCTCACCTTCTGGTAGGCCGACCCTGGCTATATGACCGAAGTGTCATCCATCATGGTAGGGAAAATACCTACACTTTTAGGTTCCAGAACAAGAATACCACTCTTACCCCGTGTCAACCTAAAGAGTTGTTTACTTCCTCCAGCCCAAAGCCGTCTCCGAACTCGTCTTCGCCTATGGCTTCCTAGCTCACCTTCTGGTAGGCCGACCCTGGCTATATGACCGAGTGTCATCCATCATGGTAGGAAAATACCAACACTTTTAGGTTCCAGAACAGGAATACCACTCTTACCCCGTGTCGACCTAAAGAGTTGTTTACTTCCCCAGCCCAAAGCTGTCTCCGACCTCGTCTTCGCCTATGGCTTCCTACACCTTACCTCCAACGAATGGCACCATCTCTCTTCTTCAGTACAAACCCTTTGTAATGTACGGTTAACATATTGTCTTGCAATTGGATTTCGAGTCAACTAAAGTCAATTGTAGTCTTAGTTCTTACCCCATCAACTACCGGTCTGGTTGGTACAGTCTTCTTAGTAGGTCGTAATAAACCTGCACCTGATTATTCCCTGAACTTCATCATGGAAAACAAGATCATGCTTTTGGCTTTGTCGTTGTCATTGTCTTTTTAATACGTCACTTCAATCATCCTTTACTTTTTAATTTTAAAATAGAGTCCGTTCCATCATCAGTTGGGCTTCTTACTTTATTGTTTTTGCTTCTTTATTAACCAGGCGGTTAGCTCTATTGACATGTCCTTTTACTTGCTGAGAGCTGTTCAAGCCCCATCGATCACTCAGTTATCTTTCTCGAAGTCATGGGCAATTTGGTTCTGCAGTCCAAGTCTGTGAACTAGACTAAAGCTTAAAACTTGAACAGTCTGCTGAATGGGATTGCATAAATCCTTCATTGCCCATTATTTCAGGAGTCTGAATGGTAACTGCTTATGACTCTCAGGTTCAGTGCTCCACGACTCTCCAGAACATAACTTCATGGGAAGGGGGAAGAAAGGGAAAGGGGGTATAATTTATTTGCTTCTTGTTTTCCTTCGGTGGAGGAATGGTTATTGAAGTCTCTATCTCATTAGCCATAAATCATATCTACTGTTGGTTTTCCTATTGTTCTCCAAAGAGTTGTAGAATCAGCCATCAGGTATAGCCTTGTAGCTTTACCATTAAATATGTACATGCCAACTTATCTTTATGATATTTTTTTTCAGGCTCCACTTTTAAAGAAGTACCCAGCCAGCTTATCTGTGACAGCATATTCATACCTTTTTGGGGCCCTTTTCATGGTTGCCACGGCACTTTTTATGACTGGTGATTCAACGGAATGGAGTTTGAACAAGTCTGAAGTGTTTGCAATTTTCTATGCGGTATGTTATTTTATTATTGTATTCTTTTAAAAGGCATTGTTTCACTTACTTTGTAAGAGAAGGTTTCTGATTTCACATTATTGGGTTTTTTAGTGCATGACCTTGCAGTAGTCAGCTAACCATGTTGTTTTCTTGTTTGCTAACTGTGGTTGCTTCTGCACTTGCTACCAAAGTTTCCGTCTTGTTTGCCTTATAGAAGCCTGAATTGAAGTAGAGGCGTATTCGGAGCCGACCTTAGCCTGAGATTGCCCAGCTCGAAGGTCTGCTTATGAGTTTGCATTCAAGCTCGGCGCAACACGTGGCTCGGCAAGTTCGATAAAATCAAGCTCAATCGAGGCAGGGATTTGATCATCTAAGATTCAAGCCTAAGCTTTGGCTATTTTAAGGCTTTGAGCCTAAGCTCAACTTATTTGTGGCTCAGATATAAATTTATCTTTTGAGATCTGGATATAGACCAAGCTTCTTGAGGCTCAGCTGTGTGATGACCCTCTTAGGCAAATAAGAAAGGACTGGTGAACATACCCAATCTATATAAACTAATGGACAATTATGAATGTCCCATTGTTGACAGATGATAAGATGCCAGTATCATTAGCCAATGTGGGCGGTAAGGGTGGGTGTATAAGCTTGCACAAGCGTTTTGCTTGCTCTACTCCTGCCTTTACGTGAGCATTTGAGCTGATGAAAAGTCTGGTTGTACAGAGATGGAGGAGCAGAAAGGAGAGAAAAGTTGGGTGAAGGGATGAAAACTGTAACTAGTATTTGTCGATAAAAAATTATCTTTGCACAAAATTATCTAAGGCCTTATATGTTTAGGGCTTGTAGAAACTTGCCATGTTCCTTCGCTTGGTCGTTGGCTCGGCTCATTTTGGCTCGACTTGTTTAGGCTTGGCAAGCTCACGAGCCCAAACTCAAAGGCCCGGGCTCACCATAATCCAGGCTCAGCAAGCCAAAAATTGAGCCGGCTCACAAGCCAGCTCGACTCAACTACACCCGTAGATGTAAGATTTAAAATTTACAATAAAGCAAGAAATATGTGACAACGTTATGCCGTTTATGAATTAAGTGCAATAGCAAAGAATGAGATCTTTTTTTTTGGGGGGGGGGGGGGGGGGGGAATAGCTATAAGAATGTGGCCCATGGGAGTGTAATCTTTGCCATATGCATAAGCTATGACTGTTGGTCATAAAGGTATTGAATTCATGGTTGAGATGTGTCCAAAGCTTGCCATACAATTGGCTACCAGCTTACCACTCCTGGCGTCTGGAGAAGAATGCGCTTATTTCATTTTAGGTAACAATATGTGATTGACATGTCTAGAATGCTCTTAATTTTGGGCCATTACCCCCACCACTTGTGGTTCCCATATTATTATAGTTGAGCATCTCCTTAAGTTTCATCAATGGTCGTTAAACTCCAAACCCTGCAATTTCACAATTGATAATTGTTCATATATTTTTCTTAAAACTTAAATTTTTGATATATGTAGAATCCTTACCACCCCCCCCCCCAAAAAAAAAAATTCTTGATATATGTAGAATCTTGCAATCTTGTCAAAAAAAAATAAAAAAGGATGGCAAGATCATAATTATAACTAAATAGATTATCAAATTATTTGAAGATGATAATTGTATGTCTCTTATCTCTGTACAACACTACCATCAGCCCCACCACCCAATGTGGGCCCTATTTTCAGGGGTCTGGAGATTCAGGTGTAGTCAGGCCAGCCTCATCGTTGCAAGCGAGGAGATCAATTCCAAGTGACGCTCGAAACCTTTTTTGATATTCATAATGTTTATATTAACTGTCACTTGTCTGCTTAATGTTCACGAATTTCTTTTTCTTGATATTAGTTGGTACCCAAGATTTTGATTGTTTAGATTTGTTCTTTAACTGTAGTTACTTCCTAATATTTGTGTTAGTGCTTAAACTTGTTATTGATGTTATTTCAGACAAGAATTTTCAGCTGAAAATAGCATAAGCCTATGCTCTCTGAACCAGTTTCATGATTTGATCTGTGATAAACCTCTCAATCTTAGTTGGAATCTCAAGTCTAATTGCTTTCCGTTGAAGGTTGTGTTTTGTGCACCAGTAAAAATCTATACTATTGACTGCGGGAAGTGCTGTAATTAATAATTCTATTGGGAGAACTTGGCTTCTCTTGGATGTCTAGAACTCTAGATGAATTATGTGTCCAGTGTAGACTTTAGTTTATGGATGTAGATTTCTGTAAGTCTGTCTTTCTGTCTTTGCTGCCAGCACACACCTTGGCAGTCTATCTTTTTTCCCGCTGTTGTGTGTGTGGGCATGTGTGCGGGCATGTGTACTCATGTGCATGCGCAGACATATATACATGCAGGGATATGTTAATTTGGGCTTTAGTAGAGCTTATATGCAGGGAGCTCACTTCAGATGTCACAATTGTATTTTTCTTTTACTTTTTTCAGGGAATCGTTGCGTCTGCCATTAATTATGGACTCATCACATGGTCTAATAAAATACTGGGGCCTGCATTAGTTGCTCTTTACAATCCCCTTCAGCCAGCAGCATCTGCCTTCCTGTCACGAGTCTTTCTCGGCAGCCCTATATACTTGGGCAGGTTTGGTTCAGACCTTTATTCATGAAAAAGCGTTGGGATGTTGTACCTGTTTTAGTAGATAAGATGTCCCTGCAAGAATATGTTGTGCATAATTTGGCCTTTTTTAGCCCCACTATCGGCCTTCAAAAGTGTTTGATTTCTTATTTTCTAATGATTATGTTTTACATCATTAGGTTTACACACACACACACACACACACACACACACAATTACACACACACACACAGTGTGTGTGTGTGTGTGTGTGTGTGTGTGTGTGTGTGTGTTATATATATATATATATATATATATATATATATATATATATATGACAATAAATAGATAATTCTGAGGAGAATATGTAATTCTTGTGGATTCCTGTTACAGTGTTCTTGGAGGCTCTTTAATCGTAGGTGGGTTGTATTTAGTCACGTGGGCATCCTACAAAGAAAAGCAAGCAACCTTGGGAATGGCTTCCCACATTGTTCGGTCTTCTGAACCTCTCATTCATAGAGATCCAGCACTCAGCAAGATTCACCAGATAGGACACATTTTCTCTGGGCCATCAGTTAACAAGGCATTGGATTAGGTAAGATTAGGGATGGTAATAAAGTTTCTTTTCACTGCCAAAGCTATTCGGATTTATATATGAATGAGATGATGAGATCCAGAGTATGTCTAGGAATGTTGCTTTATAAGAATTTCTGAATGCTAAGACAATGGATAAGTTATAACATAGTTGCATGGTAAGACGACGGATAAATTATAGCATAGTTGCGTGGTAAGATGACGGATCTACTGCATGGTAGATAGAATCGTAGAATTTACCTATCGTTTCAGGAGTTAACTGCTTGAAAAATAAGAATCATGGGTTTTGCACACGGCACACCTATTGTTCAATTCGTGGTCGTTTGACAACAAGTAACACTTATGAGTTATGACGGACTATTGAATGGATATAAAGTGCTGACCCAGTTGTAATTAGCTAGTAGCGCTGTTATTATCATCTAGTATTCTTTTCAAGAATGCTTGTGGACGGGGGTCTAGATGTCAGATATTCGTCTATTTACGAGTATGACATTGGTCGTCATCAGTCTGATTTGACCCTTCATTGGCGCATACATCTCAATAGATGCAGAACTACAAGACCAAATAATTTGTTCATTGAATTAGCCTGTTGAAACTCCCTCCTTGCTGATAGTTTCAGAAATTAGTAGTTTATTCTATGTATACAGCCAGGTCCATGCAGCAAGAGTGCTTGTGACCTTGATAGACAATTATGACATCACTTCTTAAGATTACCTGTCCTTTCAAATCAGCAATGGGTGCACTTTGGGTAGGGTTGCAAAGGTAACAATGTCAAACCTGAATCAACTGACATCCATTGCTGAAAACAACCTTGATTTTTACCATATATTTATGTTCTGATGGTCTTGCCCCTCCAGCAAATCCAGCTTTACTATGGTTAAATTCACTATTGGATTGCGAGTTGCTGCATAAACATAATAGTTATTATCATTTATTTTTCCTCCACAAGGCATGTTATTTCTGCGAAGCCCAGGTTCTTGCCAACAAGGAATTGGCCTAGCCTTGTGTGGTTAATCCTGAATTTTCGACCTATTTATGGATGTCCATTCATTCCAAACTGTGTTCAATAGATGAGTTGCAGAGATCCACCAAGGACCTCTCTAGGTCATTGTCGACCACATTAAGGGCATTGCCGGCATGGATTGTAAAACCTTTTATCATCTAACCAACCCACCCTTGTGTGCGGCACCAAAGCATCTGGAGATCCACGATGCATAGCATATGCTGTGCAGCCTGTGCTAAGTTGTCCTTCGGGTTTTTGGGGGGGGGGGGGTTCTAGTCTTTTCGAAATGATTTTGCAACCTTTGGCTTGATTTGGTCATGTTACACCTACAGATATAATTGGCCATGCAAAATTGATACATACTAATGGTTCTTAACAGGCTGTGGGCCGAAGGATGAATGAACCATGGCCTTTATGGCATTGCTGTGATCGCATATGTCATTTCGTCATAATGTTTAGGTGCTAGTTTTCCCTTAAAGGCTGCTAAAAGTTATGTCAATGGAATCGTTAGTTGGGGATACGGGTCCCTTTTGCCTTTAGTTCAGTATTATGACCCTCTAGTTCCTTTATGGCAGTTCGGATTTTGGGGCTGTTGTTTAATTGCTCATAACTTAATACTAACGTCAGATCCAATTTCAATTATCGTTTTGCTCATGGTTTACGACTGTGCTTTTCTGCTTAGACAATTTTTTTGATAATGTAAATAATGAAGGCAATCTGTGTTAATAATCATAGACTTCATAGTTTTTTAATTTTCTTGGTCTTATCATATTCAAGCTTTTCATTAATGAGAACTGAAAGTTTTTGGTTTTTTGTTTCATTTGTTTATGTGCCTGAATTTTTCCTCCTCTTTTCCAGTGATGTCAATTGTGAAGTTACTTCACTAGTGTTTTGACGTCTTGTTATGCTATGATATGTCCCTGTGCTGCTTGAGTGCTGATATTGGATGTGTGAAGCAATCGCTGATGATGCAGGTGAAAATTCCAGGCTTAACTGTGCCGCGGATGTGAAACTGAGCAAACTTAGTCGGCAGAAAGAAGATTTAACATGTGATAAGGGCAACATTGTTCCTGGATTATGCCGTTGTTATGAAGACCTGGAGCTCAAGAATCACAGAAAAAGATTGTAGTGTACAGCAAAGGGAAAAGTTGCAGTAACATTTCTGAGCCCCCTTATTTCCTCTTTAAAGACACACCGGATGTCTTTTTAGTACTAGCTACAGTGGATATCCCAGTAATAGCATTGCCGTTCTTTCTTCCTTCCTTTTTTAACCCTTGCCCGAACCCCCCCTCCCCCCCAAAACAAAAAAAAAGCTATGGGATTCGTGAAATTATGGAGGTTAATTCATGTGCAGAGTAGAGCAAGGGTGTCTCTTTTGATTTAAAAAGGAAAAGAAGGAACCTTTTGGTATACATTGTTAATGTTGGCTTCCTTTGGGTGATGTTCTGATAACGGGTGTGCAAATTCTATTTTTGATGGTGATGCAATTTCAGTGATTCCTTGTTAGCATGTGCTAGGTGAAACCCTGCAGTAAACTCTACCGAATTTCTTTTTAGTTCCACCATTCCTTTTCACCATCATTCACCAATTTTCTTCTTCCCAAAGCATTGAATTAACCAATTTGAGTTTAAACCTGTGAAGGTGGTGGTCGGCATAATGAAGCACCGATTGCTCAATAATTTATATCAGAGAACGAATTTGTTGATGGAGGATGATAAATTCACATCAAATATTTATTTTGACTTGATCTTGAAAATTATAAGACAGCTGGAGTTCTTTTTTTTTTTTTTTTTTGAAGCTCCTTGGTGCGAGATTTTTTCCTAACATTTGTGAATTTTTTGTTGCTTGCTCGCCATTCACCAACAATGAAATCCTGTCAATAGCGTCCTATCTGTCTGCTACATCTTCCCTTGTGACTATGAAACCATGAAGGTTCTCTCTTTTTTTTTTTTTTTTTTTTTGTGGTGATGGGGGATGGGGTAGAATTTAAAAAATATGGGAATTTTAATTTTTTGGTTGCCAAGCAAGGACTTTGTTTGCATGTTTGATTATGAGTTTATGATTTCATAAATTCTTAATTTTTTTAATAGCTTAATCTAAATGATTTAGCAGAAGAGAGAGAAGTGATACTGGACTCGATTTGGCATCGCATTTCCTTTCTTCTTGAATTTTTGCTAGGTCATGAAACTCTCTCTTTTATCTCTCACAGATGTTGTCGGTGATGATCGATACTTTGCTATCATGAGATCAAGGTGGAGATGGAAATGTTTACTTTTCATGGAAGTGCAGAAAGTATGAGATCATTATTTATATATTTATTTTTAAAAAAACTATAGGAGGTTCATTCATTAAATGGCCCTCAACGGGCTCTCCTGTATTTTTTTTTTTAACACAATAAAAAGGTATTGAAAATGAAGAAAGGAAATATTAGATGTAGGATGAAGTAACAAAACTACCCTTCATGGAGGTGAAGGAGTTGGCTTCCAATTGTAGAAACATATGCAGTAAAAGTTGAGGCTTTTCTATAGAGGTATCAAGTTAGCCATACTATGAAATTATGAGAAAGGGTGATTTGAGCGTAGTTAAGGAAGAATATTTCAATCTCAAAGAACTAATTTAGTTTTATGTTTGATAGATCAATCATAAGGACAATTCACCTCCTTAGAAGAGTCATGAAATTGCACAGTGATAGGAAGAATGATCTATATATGGTATATTTAAACTTGGAGAAAGCCTATGACAGAATACTGCGCGAAGTGTTATGCAGGTACTTGGAGGGAAAAAAAGATTGTCAATTGCATACATTCAAGTAATCAAGGATATGTACGAGGGAGTCAAGACTAGTATTAGGACTTCAGAGAAGATACAAATGGATTTTCAGTTGATCTTGGACTACATTAGGGATCAGCTCTGAGTCCTTTTCTTTTCGCTTGTGTAATGGATTAACTCATTAGAGGGTTCTAAGACGAGGTACTATGGTGTATATTATTTGCGGATGATATTGTTCTCACTGATGAGGCTAGGGATGGAGTTAACATTAGGCTGGAGCGATAGAGATGTATCCTGAAATCAAGAGGTTTTAAAATAAGTAGATCAAAAACTGAATACTTACAGTATAGTTTCAGTGGAGGAGAAGAGGATAGGGGAGAAGTCACCATTGATGGGGTAGCAATACCAAAGGTTGAGAAGTTTAGATATTTTGACTTGATCATTTAAGAGGACGGGGACATTTATGAGGACTCACATTAACCATCGTATGAAAGCGGGTGTCAAAAATGAAAGAATGCTTTCGGAGTGTTGTGTGACAAAAAGATACTAGTGGGATTAAAAGGCAAAATTTATCGTATGGTAGTTAGACTCTGTTCTTTTCGTGGGTAAATTGGGTGGGTAAAAGGGTGAAGTAGGTTGAAGTAAGTTGAAGTGGGTTGAGGTAGGTTGAAGTTGGTATTTTTTTTTTGAGGTGGGTTGAAATAGATTGAAGTAGGTTGAAGTGGATTGATGTTGGTTAAAGTGGGTTAAAGTTGGTATATTTTTTATGTGGTGGGTTGAAGTGGGTTAAAATAATAAGAATGTAACTAATGTGTGATAATTTATAAAGTTATCGAAATTTTGTGAAATTTCTGTTTATTCTTTTTTATTTTTTATTTTTGTATTTTTGTATTTTGTATTTTGTATTTTTATTTTTTACTTTTTTATTTTTCGTTTTTCATTTTTTCATTTTTCATTTTTTATTTTTTATTTCTTATTTTTCATTTTTCATTTTTTTATATTTTATTTTTCATTTTTTATTTTTTATTTTTATTTTTTTATTTTTGCATTTTGCATTTTTTATTTTTTTATTTTTCGTTTTTCATTTTTTATTTTTTTATTTTTTATTTTTTATTTTTCATTTTTTATTTTTCATTTTTCATTTTTTATATTTTTTCCTTTTTTATTTTCTGTTTTTTTATGTTTTATTTTTTATTATTTTTTATTTTTTTATTTTTGTATTTTTCATTTTTCATTTTTCATTTTTCATTTTTCATTTTTTATTTTTTATTTTTGTATTTTGTATTTTGTATATTTTATTTTTCATTTTTTATTTTTTATTTTTTATATTTTATTTTTCATTTTTCATTTTTTATTTTTCATTTTTTATTTTTATTTTTTATTTTTCGTTTTTCATTTTTTTATTTTTTATTTTTTATTTTTTATTTTTTTATTTTTTATTTTTCATTTTGTATTTTTCATTTTTCATTTTTTATGTTTTATAATTTTTATTTTTTTATGGTTTATTTTTTATTTTTTATTTTTTTTTTTTGTATTTTTCATTTTTCATTTTTTATTTTTCATTTTTCATTTTTTAATTTGTATTTTTGTATTTTGTATTTTGTATTTTGTATTTTTATTTTTTATTTTTTATTTTTTATTTTTATTTTTATTTTTTATTTTTAATGTTTGATTTTTGATTTTTATTTTTTTAAATTTTATCTTATTTTTTTATTTCTAATTCTTTTATTTTTTATTTTTTATTTTTATTTTTTAATTTTTTAATTTCTTGGTTCTTATTTTTTATTTTTATTTTTATTTTTTAAATTTTTTATTTTTTAATTTTTAATTTTTAAATTTTAAATTTTTATTCAAAAATTAAAATTAAAATTAAAAAATAAGAAATAAAAAGTAAAAAATAAAACAAACATTATAAAAAATACAAAATAAAAAATAAAAAATAAGAACCAAGAAATTAAAAAAATAAAAAATAAGAAAATAAGAAAATAAAAAATAAAAAATAAAAAATAAAAATAAAAAATAAAAATAAAAAATAAAAATAAAAATAAAAAATAAAATAAAAATAAAAAGTAAAAAATAAAAAAACAAAAAATAAAAATAAAAAAAATAAAATAAAAAAAAATAAATAATACAAATAAAAAATAAAAAATAAAAAATACAAATACAAATACGAAATAAAAAATAAAAAATACAAAATACAAAAATACAAAATAAAAAATAAAAAATAAAAAATAAAAAATAAAAAATAAACAATAAAAAATAAAAAATATAAAAGTATGAGCATAAATTTTACAAATTTCGATAACTTCATAAATTATCACACATTAGTTACAGTTGCGTTATTTTAACCCACTTCAATCTAGCACATACAAAATAAACCAATTTCAACGCATTTCAACCTACATCAACCCACTTCAATCTAGTTCAACCTATTTCAACCCAACTCAAAAAAAAAAAAAAAAAATATCAACTTCAGCCTACCTCAACCTACCTCAACCTATTTCAACCGACTTCACCCTTTTTCCCACCCAATGTACTCACGAAAACAACAGGCCCTAAATCCCATATGATACTTTACAAATTATTAAAATTATGAAGGGGTGGGTTGAAGTTGGTTGAAATGGGTTGAAGTAGGTTGAAGTAGGTTGAAGTGGGTTGAAGTAGGTATTTTTTTTAGGTGGGTTGAAGTAGGTTGAAATAGGTTGAAGTAGGTTGAAGTGGGTTGAGGTTGGTAAATGTAGATTGACCTACGAAAACAACCGAGCCTTAGACCAGCATTATTGTATGACTCTAAGTGTTGGCCAATAAAAAGGACCTAGGTCTAGAGGTTGTCGGTAGTGAAGATGATAATTCGATGGATGTGCAGTCATACGAGATTGGATAAGATTAGGAATGAGGTAATTGGAAACAAAGTTAATGTGGTACCCATAGTCTATAGAAGATGAGATGGGAAAGATTAGACTTAGATGGTGTGGTCATGTTATGAGAAGAACTGTAGGTGCACCTATGAGAAGATAAGAAATAATTAACCTTTAGGAGCATAGGAAAGGCAAAGGATGACCTAAGAAGAGTTAGAACAAGGTGATTAAGCATGATCTGAAATCTTTGCGGCTACCTAAGGACATGACTTAGGATAAGAGTCTATGGAAGTTGAGGATTAAGGTTAAGGACCATAGATACCTAGCCTTTGGCATTCCTTTGGTCGCTGAAGGATAGGAGCCTGTTGTGTGTGGTAAATTGCATTTGCAGTATTTTTTTATGTTGTTAATACCCTCTGTTCAACAGAGTTATTAGCATCCCAATGCCAATTATTGAAGGTATGGTACCTACCTCTTCAATGTTGTTTTTATGCTTTTATGCTATTTTAAGTATTTCTTTTATATTACCTTGTGTCTATCCAAACTAAACTTAAATTATATTTTTTAATTTATGTGGGTTTCTTAAAATCGATCTCTATGAGGGCGGAGATGGCTGAAGATGTAAGGTTGCCTGTATTTGAATCTCCTCAGACCCTAAGAGAGTCGAATCTACACTAATAGTTGTTGTTGTTGGCTCTCTTTCCCTCTCTATGCATAACTTTCAGTTCAAAAGATTTATGCACTCTCTCTCTATCTTTCAATAACTCCCTCCTCTCCTCTATATCTGTCTTCCTTTATTCTTTGTACTCACTTTCACATGAGATTTCACATGAGAGAAGGATTTCAGATCCCCCATGTTGTTGGTATTGTAATCAACAAGAGAAGCTTCCTTGAAATCCAATTGTTGGTTCATGGGTCAGAAGAATGGAGTGAGGCAAGGTGGTTAGGTGTTCAACAGAGAAGGAAAAGGGGGAAGATGAAGATGGATTTGTAGTGTTTTCTGAAAGAGTGGAAAGATGTTAGATGTGTAGAACTACAACTGCCTGCATATACAACAAGTATGTCATAACTGGTCGTAAATGCCACTAATTGACTAGTAGGTTGAGCTTGTTATCATTGTTGTGAATAACATCCGGTTGAATATACATGTATGCCATAACTTTGTTGATTGCTTACCTAGGTAGTGGGATTGTTGTTTATAATCCAAATAGTAAATAAATGTAGTGTGGGTAGTGTATCATAATAGTATGAGAGAAGTCAGGTACTTGAGTCAACCAAAAAATAAAAATGCAGCGGCATGGTAAGGTGCATAGAGTAATATATGACAATAGTATTATGAGTAGATAAGTTATAGGCTAGTCAATGGCGTCCTCGGGAGGACAATGTAAGATGTGATAAAATAGGATAATCATGTTATCAATGGGTGATCATGTTGGTGGAAGACTAAAATTGGGAAACTTATAAACTAGGGGTACGTTCATTGTTTTCCATAGTACAATAGCTTAGGGAATAAGTAAACCAAGGGTAGTGGTGGTGGGGACTACGTAAGCCAATTGAGTGAAGTGAATGATGCATTGTTGTTAGAATTGACAAAATGCTTTCATTGTATATAGGGTAAACACGAAGGTATTTGGGAGGTTGACGGGAGTAAATGCTCCCAGAATTGATTGAAGATAGTGACCATTGTAACGATCATGTAAAATGGATGTAGATGATGCAGGTATAGGAGACGGTGGGAAGGGGAGAAAATAGTTGTGTATGTGTTCTGGGAGGGGGTCTTGGAGGAAGGTGGAGATGGGAAAGTAGCCTAGGAGGAGGGCCAACGAAATGTATGCTGGTGAAAGTGGGAATGGGGGTTGAGGAGGTGCGAAGAATAGTAAAGGAGACTATAGGTGGTGATTTGGTGGAACAAAAAGTATGGTACAATTTGAAGTACGATATGCAAATATTAAATGATGTGGAGAGGGATATGAATGTGAGGATGATGTTCAAGGAAAATGATGAACATGGTTATTTATATGTGGGAAGCAATGATGGTCCAAGGAGGCGAGCACGGAAGGGTGTTACATCTTGCAAACGAGGGTCCTAAAGAAGGTGAAGCATTGAAAAGGTAGTTCCTAGCTACAAGATCTATATCTTGAAATAGATTAGTTAATTAAGGTTATAAAAGTAACTGGCTTATGTGGTGTTGTACTTGGAATTGCAGGTCCATGGTCACTAACAGGGGCAGAAGTGGAGCTGAGTAGGCCTCGAGAAGGCTAAGACTAGGAGGAGAAACCATCGAATTTTCATATGATGATGAGATATCCTCAACATCAGATGATGGGTCCGATGAAGAGGTTAATAAAAGTGGGAACATTTGACCACGATTTGGTCTTTAAGCGCAAAGTTACTACTGGAAGCTGAGCATCTAGAAGAAATTAATCAGGGGATAGGGATAGATTTTTCTATTTGCGAAGGCATTTTAAGAACTGATGTGCAAGTATGCAATTGCAAACCAGTTTTACTACCAATTGGAGCGGAACTGCAAGAAAAAAAAAATATATTGATATAGTGTAATGGTACTGACTGTCCGTTCTACATATGTGTCAAGCGCGACAAGAGCACGGAGGTGATGTGTTTGAACAATTTTAGAGGATAAAATAAACTTAATATGCGAGCAGTGTCATATGGGTGTATGGGGAAGAAGAAAGGTCAGAGCATAAATTCTTGCGCACCTCATTAAGAGTAAAGTGTGGTTGTGTTTTGATTACGCTCCCAGAGACATTATACAAGACTTAGAGTTGAAGTTGAGAATTCAATTGACAAATATGTAGTTTTGAAGGGCAAGAAAATTCGTGTGCATGATGGTACTTGACAAGCATGTTGCTCATTACAAACTGTTACCTTGTATAAAATGTGCTACAATTGTAAGAGCAAACTCGGGATCTGTGGCCTTTTGTGAGGTTGATGCTTCAAGGTTTAAGTGCATGTTTGTTGCATATGCTGCAAATGTAAATGGGTTCAAACTTGGATGCAGGATCATACTTTTGTGGATGACACTCATCTGAGTGGACCATACGAAAGGACTATGTTTGCCGCATGTGCGCTGGACGCATACAATCACCTGTTCAATTTTGCATATGTGATAGTGTCTGACTGTCCGCTAAGAAAATTGAGGAATAACTATGGTTGTTGCAAATGGTGGCAGAGTTAGGGGGGGTTTGAAGCCTCTGATAATGTCAAGGAACCCTGCGATTAGCATAGTCAGGAGTACCATAACTATTGCCTACAATATTTGATGGAGAACTCCTTGAAGGAGGCAGTCAAAGACAGTATCCGAAAGAAAGAGACAAAGCAAATTGTAAAGGAAATGTTTGCAGAGTGGCATCCAACAACGAGAGAATACAATTAGGGGTGATCAAAACCGATTAATCGAAAATTTGGTTAACCGTAGATCGATTAACCGATAAGTTAGTTCGGAAAAATTGTGAAATAAAAACTGAACTGAAACTTTCAGTTAACCGAAAATTGATTAACTAAATTTTTCGGCTCTATAAAAAGAACCGTAACCGAACTGAAAAACTCAGTTATCGAATTTTCGGTTCAGTTACCGGTTTACTGTTAATTTAATAATTTTCAATTTTCACTCCTTTTTTAATTAATTTAACTATTTGAGACACCAAATATTAATTTAGACATTATTTTATGGTTAGTCTTGTCTTTAATAATTATAGAATCTACAATTGACTAATGTAAAATTTTATTTTTTTAAATAAAAGTGTATGTTTTGGTTTCGGTTAATTGTGTGGTTAATCGAATCTCAAATGGTTGAACCGAAACCGAAACCGTAAAATTTTTTTGGTTCGGTTAACCAAGCTGAATTGTTTAAAAAAATCAAACCAGTTAACCGATTTTTCAATTCGGTGTTTCGGTTTCGGTTTTTCTTGGTCACCCCTAAATACGATGCAGCACTAGAAGAGTTGAAGTGCTATAAGGCAAAACTTGTTGCTTGGGAGGAGAACAACAAGCCAAAGCATCAGACAGCGTCTAAATTTGAGAAGGAGAGATGGTGAAGAATGAACAACAATGTGATAGAAGGTTTGAATAATTGGATGAGACGACTATGACCTATGTCAGTATCATGGCTGGTACATAGCAACCCTAATATCATAGGTGTGGACTAATATATGTCATTATGGTCTTTGTTGTTTGACTTTGTGACAGTGACAAAAAGGTCAATGTAGAACCATAATGTTTAGGTGATGTTCAACTTACGTGAAATGAGGTCACATTTTGCAGGTGCACTAATTGCATCCACATCGTTGTTTGCCCAACCATATTGTCATATCTACAATGCTAAGGGATGAATGATAACGTGGTATATATAGTGCATGTCTTGGAGTAGGTGCACAATATGTGACGATCGGCGCCCTGGTGTGCACCAATGTGGACTGATGATGTACAAATATTTTAATTGTCTTAATGAATGTTTTAAGGTCAGCAAATATGTCATGAATTTCAACTTATATGCTTCAATCTTTGCTCAATCTCACGCAATATTGCTTTTGATTTTATTTTACTTTATTGTCTAAAGGTTTTAATATTACTAAAACACAAAATTACATATTTCTATTCTTAGTTGTATGGCTTAACTTATATGCTTCACTAACTCCATCTTTATGCTTCACTAACTCCATCTTTATTAACCTAAACTGACAAAATACAAACAATAACATAAGTTGTTCACTCAATATCTAACAAGCTATTGAGCGATATGTTAGAAGTTTTGAGATTTCTGTAAATCTTTAAAACTTTGAATCAAAAGTACACAGCTTCACCGTATTTGTATTTCTCTCCATCCACCTTGTAATGCTAATTGAAGTGACTTTTCTCGCACTGATTAATTTTGTTCATAGGTTCTCTCTTCTTTTTTTCTTTTGTTTTTTTTCATTCAATTCTAATAGTTAACTTATTTCTTTATTTGATTGGCCTTTTAATTTGGACTTGATAGTCAAATTTTAATATACTTTTTTTTTGGGTACTAGAGAGATGCTTGTAATGACGTGAGAAGTAGCAAAACCCACATTCCTATTATCAACCTAAAGATTTTGTTAATTAAGTTACCAAATACCCACGAAATACAAGTATATTAACCATGAGTTTCTATTTTCTGAATGAAAACAAGCCCATAATATTGACCAGCCTCCATTAACAAAATTTTGTGGCTCGGCCCCTGAAAAAATCCTTACGTAAGTGGTGGAATACTCACCAACCAAATGAAGGTTAGCGGTTTAAAAGTCCACCACTTGTAAGGAGTAACTTATCCCTTCTCATGATATAAAATTTGAATCCTTAACATTTTTTATGAAAGTAAATACTATTATAGACTACAACTATATGGTAAACGGCATGAGCACGTAGTTTCTTTGTTTTACAACAATATTTCTCCTATTTAAAATGGTTTGACTTAAGTTCACTGTGCTCTTTATTACAGTGACATCAGAGACTCTAATGCACGACTTTGCCAAAAACTTTTCTTAGCGATGATTTATACCTCTTTTTAATATTTGTAGAAAGCCAGTCTTAGCGATGAGTTATACCTCTTTTTAATATTTGTAGAAAGCTAATAAGCACATTCTTCATGCGGTAGAGATAGGAGGCAAGAAAAACTGGAGAGTACTTGAATAGTTACATTGAGCTTTACTCTAGAGTGAGTGAGGATGCTCATTGTGAGGTAGTGAAAAATGCGGAGAAGCGTCGATCATTTGAATGTTTACATTTAACCTTGTTTTGACCGCATATAAAATGAATATTGCGCTCGACAACATCGCTTGAAGTAGTGTTTAATATTGTAATTAAGTCCATGCACTAATCAGTTAATTTTTACTGTCGGTAACCTAGTGTTTGGATTAGCATTTCAAATAGCGCTTATGGTTAGTTTGATTCTGTGTAATCAAAGTAGTAATGTACTTAAAATGGTAATGATGATTCCATTAGCATGCAAATACAATTTCTAAACTATTGTGATTACATACCTTTGAATCAAAGTCTACCAAACTATAAGCTATTATATTTGGGGACTTTCTCTATTTTCTCTCATTTGTCTCTCCTTTGCTTCGCATCTCTTAGTAAGGTTTGAAGCCCCCCTCACCCCACCCCCTCTCTCCTCTCCATATTAGATAAAACTTAACCCAAACTATGATCATATTATTGTAACTGTATTTTTGTACGTTCTAGATATTTCTCTCTCTCTCTCTCTCTCTCTCACACATTGATATTTCTCTCTCTCTCTCTCTCTCTCTCTCTCACACATTCCCCCGCGCACGCACACACACATACGCACACATCATCATCATCATCATCATCATCATCATCATCTCTGTCTACTTGCTAAACTTGAACAATATCACACTATTATAATTCAGAGGAAATAGAGTGAAGTAAGTCTCATGTGAAGTATCATAATTATTATAATAAGATATTAGATAATAATTGTCAACAAAATTACAAATAATTAAAGTAGGCAAAATAAAAACGAATGGAATTGTAAGTATTTCATGCCACATGTAAAACGAATTTGTAAATGGATTCATCCCATTACAATTGTAAAAAAATTGTAACCAAACATTGTAATGTAATTATTATCTCATTCCATTACACTAACAATTACATTACATGGTTGATTCTATTGCATAGTGATTACATTACTTTCAATCAAACTTCACATTAGTGTTACAAGTGGTGTTTCTGAAAGTTAATATAACAATACTAGCTCTTGGCATTCAAAAGTAGCATTTCATAATTTGTCTTTGAAAATTTTGTCTTTGGAAATCATTCATATCCTTTAATTTACATAAATCAGCTAGCCCAACAAATAAATTTAGCGAATATAAAATCATCAACTGCTCATCCAAAGAGCGATCAATGCACAGCTAAATTAGAACTATCCACTATCTAAACAACTATTCACTGCCTATATCTAAACAACTAGTGTTGTCAAAAAGGGTCAAGTCAATCACTTTGCAAAACAAACGAATATGAAAATCTATGAATGCTTTTTATACTAAATCGTTTTTTTAAAAAAAAAAAAGAGGCTTGTCTGAGAAAACGAGCTATTAGTATAATTCAATTAGGTTTTCTGGATTGAAAGATTCATTTTCAAATTTAAAAATTGCAATGCTTTAAGTTGAATTTACATTCTAGGAACTCGATGGCAAAATGCAAACTAGCGTCAAGAAATTTTTCTTTTTCCAAAAAAAGGTAAGGGTTAAACTGTTATGGAATGGACCAGCTAAACCGAGTCAGAACTTTGCCAGGCTTAGCTAGGCTCGATACAACAACACCACCTCCCAGTATAGGTCTCGCTTTTGTGGGGTCTGAGGAGATCCAAATATAGGCAACCTTACCTCAACCTAAGTTCTGGCTCGATATGCAACCCAAATTGAATTTGACTCCGAGTTCAATTTGGTCAAACTAAGTCCAAGTCAAGCTTTAATCGATCTGAGCTTCAATTGAATCGAGCCTAAGCTTTGACAGTAGAATTTTTTAAAACTTTTATAATTCAAATCTTTACGAAATTAACTTGAAAATTATTGAAAAATTCTGTACTTTAAAATACTATAACCCCTGCTAAACAAATAAATCAAATACATTTGACATTGAACTATGCACATTCAAACCAATATAAAATTTATGTATACCAAGAAAACATAGACTATTTCACACCCAAAATACCTAAACGAGCTCGACCGAACCGACCCAAGCTGAACCTAATCGGGCTCAGGCTTGGCTCGATAGGTATCCAAGTCAAACCCGAGTGGAGCCAAACTTTAATCAAACCCAACTTGAGCCAAGCTTTGCTAGAATTGAGCCCGAGGATCGTCCAGTCAGCCAGGCTCTTTACAACCCCAGTTATTACCAATATTTACGCTTTTACAGCTCCATTCTTCTTCTTCCTTCCCTTTTTTGTTTTTTTGGGAGCCGTCAATTTGTTTTTTTTTTTGGGGGGGGGGGGCTATGGACAACTTTTAAAAGAGGAGATAATTTACCATACTGCCAAAAATGACCAGGAAATGGCACGCATAATGGAAAGCAGAAGTTCAGAGCCCAACTTAATGTATCAATGCTATTTTTGGCTAAATAAAGTTGTATCAATGTTGAAGACACTTGACTTGTAATGCTAGGGTACGACAGCTACATTCGAAACACCCCCCCCCAAAAAAAAAAAAAAAACCGACAACGCCAAAAAAAAAAACCCAGGTGGAGCTCTCACGGTATACATTTGGATTTGAATCTAGGTAGACAGTCTCCAAGGGTTCCCCCCCCTCCCGAAAAAAAAATTTTTTTTTTGGGGTTTCCTTCTAACCATAGGAATTGATCTAGGGCACACCTTAGCCAGAAATCAGAACAAATTCAACAGCTGGGATGAATCGACTGCAAAAAGTTGAAGTAGGCGTACTTGATGTCAAACTGCATATCGTACCCTGTAAGGACACCAAGGATCTCAGCATACAAGGAAATTATACGTTGCTACTTAAAACGTCAACATGGAAAAGATCCTGTGTTCTGAAAGCTTTCTTACAATAATTGACGGCAATGGTGCGTGGACTTTGCTTCACATAATGGAACCACATACTGGGCCTGCATTTCATGTAATAGGGTCACTCAGCAGCACAAGCACAGCATCGACCATCTAAGTAAAAGAACCTATACGATTTTTTGAGGGGGCAAAAAAGCAATACAAAGAAAGAAGACATCAAATTGTCGTTTTACGCCAAATTTGAATTGTATACCTAAATGACAAGGCCAAGCTAGGCTGGGGAATGGGGATAGGTGATCAGTTGAACCTGGGCATCTTTTATGTCATAAACGTAAGCTTGATAGTTCGTTTTCATAATTGAAAGGGCAGCGAAGGTCTGTTGAAGAGTTAAAAGGTGCACTCTGCAGTTCAGGAACAAAGGAATTTTTTTATTTTTATTTTTTTGGCTACACTTTATGAACAAGTTATAGCAGCACTGGTTCACTGCACTCCACACAGGAATCCTTGCACCTCCACTGCAACATCGAACCAAAGGAGTCTATATCAAATAAGCAGCTCTAAGCATTTCAGGGTTCTGCTCTCCGTATTCCACAGAATTTGAATCAGATGAGTCAGAGTCAAATGTATCAAGTGCAGTATAAGACCGAAAATATCATAAGATGTCCACTATATTTAAATACAAAAAAATCAGTTGTGCAATATGGACATCACAGCTGATGCAATTGGGCTTTCGCATCTGCAGATCTCATGAATCGTAACTAACAGTCGTGACTTGCGTCGACAAAAGGAATGGTACCCTAGAGAGGACTAAAAAGTTCCCACATATACGCAGCTACATAAGGAGCGATGAAAGATGAAAGGGAGCCACCTATGGCTCTAATTCGTCAATAAGGTCACATAAAGCAAATGAATTGTTAGAATGGAATGCCTTGAAGTCTGAGAAACGAACACTCACAGCTAAAAGCCATCCTTACAGTCCTGAGATCTATCACACAATTTAAGGGAAAAATATTCCATCCCTTCGTTGCAGAATGCTGCATGTCTCCTCACTACTCGATATTCCATGTTTAACAACTGCAAACTCCGGCCATCTGGGGGCAGGATTTATATCTCTTACCCATTGTTGTCACTCCGACCGCATAAGAGATGTACCCATTTGTCCAAGCAGTCTAGGGGCTCATGCCTAATGCTGGGTTACCAACAGGACACGATAACATAACATGAAAGCGACACAAAATGCACCAGAAATGGGGTTGTACTTCCAGCCAATTTATGAACTGGACACCAATGAACCGGATTTGGCTTGAAATTTCCAGCCTGTTTAATGACTTCATGAATGGACTAAGATAAAGGGATTTCCAACATGAAAACCATCAATGATTCAGTGGCTTGGAGAAGAAGGTTAGAGAAGAGATGGGTTCTACGAGTTTGGAAGTTGATACCATTGGCTATTTGGTGGAGTACTTGCAAGGAGAGGACTTGCCATTTTTTGAGGGCAAGGTTAAATCTATTCAAGATTTCAAACTTTAGTTTCTGAGAATTTTGTATAGCTGAAGTCAACTATGTTGCTTCGACTTGGCTACAATAACGACGAAATGTCAAGTGTCCGACAAAGGCGTCACGTCGGATTAGGAGGAAATCTTTGGAGAAATTTTGTACATTCTTGGTCCAAAATGAAGGTTCAAGTGTCCAAACCCATGTAACATAAGAAGTCAAGACTCGATGATGCTACAAAGTTGACTTTTTTGGAATTTGACGATATGATTATTGTAAAGAGATTGAGTGCATGAGATTATTTTGCGATTTCCACATTACATACGTGACATTCGCTTCGGATCTTTTTAATACCAATTTTTGAATACTCATAATATATCTCACACACACACACACACACACACACACACACATATATATATATATATATATATATATACATAATATATTATATATATATATATATATATATATATATATATATATATAATATATATATATATAACACATATATATGTATGGGTATATATATTTGTGTGTACAAAAACTAGGCCATTAACCCTTGCTGTTTCTATCAACCAAAAGCAGATAGCTTAGCCATTGTGAATCTAAGCAACTGGCCACTGGGACACTAAGGGGAAGCAAGGGAAAGTCACACTCCCAGTACTAAAAATGAGGAGTTCCTTCGGGACAGTTTCATATAGAGGGAATCGATGGTTGGCAGCAATCGGTAGTGCACTAGGGTAGAGATTTAAGCTCGGATGGATCATGCTATCACCAAGAGCTGTGGCTAAGTGGCTTTAGAGGATGGTTTTTAAGAAAGGGCCACAGCATCATTCCAACTTTTTGGGGGGGGGGGGGAAGAAAGGGTGCTATGGACTTGTCTGTAGCCCTTGGACTTTTCAATGATCGATATCTTAATTCTTGCTTGGATTTTTTGTTAACCCAAAAAAAAAAAAAAAAATAGACATCCAGTACCTAAAAAATTTTTAGAACGTAAACAGGTCAGGCCATCAGGGTTCTGCTAATAGTTTTAAATGATTTTTTAAGCAAGAAGAATTAGTTTGTCCTGTTATGAAGAAAGCATTGCTCAGGGTTTCCAATTCGTTTACTGACTGGGTGACGATCAGGTTGAGCATTTTCGGACTCATTCAGATCAGAGGCAAACATGAATACTGCCCACTTTAACCTTTTCGCTAGTCCTACCCAAGCATCTCTACTTTTTTGAGGGGGGGGGGGGGGGGGGTAACCAAAAATTTCTTAAAAGGGAGCCCCAACAAAAACTCAAAATGATTGCTGTCTTTGGAAGGTCAGTAATCAGGAAACTACATAAGCATGGTTTCCTCATGATATGACCAGTAAATGAAACCACAGCGCACACACACACACACACACACACAAAATCTCTATTAAATCTCTAAAAAGTTTTCCTACAATCAAATTGTCAAATGATCTGACATTCATCAACTGATTATGTTCAAATTCCAAATTTATACCACAGAAGTCCTGCAGCATGCTATTTTTTGGGGGGGGGGGGGGGGCATCAATTGCAACAACCTTCCCCCAAATCGTAGAGACAATGGTTCCATTAGAACCTATATTAAAAACCATTATCTGCCTAATGCTCCATAGAAAAGAGCATAGACAATTTCCAGGGGCTTTTTGCTTTAATCCATTATAATAGAAGCTGAAAAAATGCCCAAAATTGGCTCTTTTAGCTGAGGCAGACATTATCAAACTGATTATGTACTCACAAAAAAATGGTAATGATACGGGGGGAACCTTCAGCCTAGAATGAAAACTCAGCAAAAGGAGCATTCATAGAGGCTTAACTTGTGATACTTACAGATATAAAATCTCGCCAGCCTTAACTGTACACTCAAATGGCTTTGGCCCATTGAAAAACAATGGAAATTCATCCATTTCCGTCTTGTCTCTCCCTTGAGGAAGATAAGGATTTATGCTGCACCAAGGGACATATCTAACTGGATCTTCAAGGTTCAAACTGAAATTTCCTGTATCCTGCAAAAAATGAAGCACACTGAACCCTGGACCTTAAGGATCACAGATAACGGGAAAACAGAAGAGCTGTTAAACTGGGAAAGAGACCTGACAGTAAGAGTATTGAGCAGCAGGATATGGACAAATATACAGGCGATGAACATCCGTGGGTGGCAAGAGAAGGAAATGTTTCTCGCCATTAACAACAGCATAAAGATTTTCATAATGATCTTTATGGAAGGCTGTCTCGGACAGATTGTTACCAATCCACAAGTTAACAGCCTCAGGAAGATAGCCCAAAGCTTCAGTAGCCCAGTCAATGTGAGCTTCACAATCTGATGCAAGTGCCCCATACTCTGTTCGGAAGCAATCGTTCTGCTGTTGGGCATATGCGACAAGATTTTCGTTCTTGTCGGGATCAGAAATGAGGTGAAAAGCATCAGGGAAGGGCATGCGTTGTACATGTGCAGAAGCAAAGCAAAGGGAGGAAGGGTCCGTGGGATGAGGGACAAGTGAATCAGCTCGGCCATTTGGAGTCAGATGAACAGACACCTCTGTTGATCCAAGGGCTTGACAAAGATAGTCATCAGAAGGCCATAGAGAAAGGGCAGGCCAATGCTCCATGGCATTACATATGATACAAGGCTTATTGGGAGTCACAAAGTTTCTGAGAAATTCAACAGGGGACGGAGGCAAGTCAAGTCGCTCTATGTGGGTAGAGGTACCCAGGCTTAGTTCTCTCACTTCCTCCCACAATGCTTCCAGTTCCTCCATAGCAACATTATAGGTTTTGGCCATCAGTATCTATATATGATAACTGACCAGAAAAGCCTAATGAATTGGATATCTAGGTGGCCAAGAGTGTAGAATTGCATAAACGGCTTCTCAAACATGAGATAAAACAAGGGAACTTGCTAAATCTATGTGCCCCTCATAAGAAACCACATCCCATTGACTGCAACAGAAACACAACTGACATGGAAATATGATTATCTAAGTTTTGGATCAGCACTTGATCCCCTTGAGAAAAGTTTTGGATCCAAATCTGCAATGAGAAAAAATAGGTATGGGAGAGATCTACCCCTTATAGGTCGACAGTAACTCCGCTTAAGTTAATGGAGGATCAACGCCACCCCCCCTCCCCCAAAACCAAAAATAAAAATAAAAATAAAAAGACCTTCTCCTGACAGGATTACCATCTACACATTGCTTAATTCATTCAATGCAGTCCACCCAGCCCATCAGAAAAGCCTCTGTTTACAAACAATTGGGAGCATATATTCCCCTGCACAAAGTAAAGAAACTCATTAGTCATTGCATGCGAGGAAGTTGCAGCTAATTCATTGGATCTCTACATAGAGGAATTATAAAGTAGGAAACAGAGGAAAAGAAAAACATGAAACTAGAGGAAGTCTGTATCTGCTATTTTTAAACTCTCAGTATCAGGGCATCAATGTACCTATCTGACGAGAGTAATGTACAAATATTGTGCTAAATTGAAATCAGATGATTGACATGGGATCCTCACCGTACACATATATGTGTATAGATCTAGAAAGACACGTAGATCAGTAGATAGACCCAAAGACTAACAGATTGAGTGATAGATAGATATAGACAGGTAGACAGACAGACAAAGAAAGGGGCAAGGGATTTAAGGGAAAATTCTGATTAATTGTTTGCAGCGCCAGGCACCAGAATCAGATATTGAGGGACCTAGATTGGTTGAACCCTCCTTCATATTCTTTCCCTTTCTGTCACTTCCATCTTCCACATCAATGATGAAGAGGCCAACACCTGTTGAGGACACACAATAGGCGATGCCCTTGATTGCCAGCAAACCAAGAGGGCCTGCTAGTTTCTCACCTGATCATCCCCACCCCTCTCATCTCTTCCTGACCTCTAACTTTCTCCATATACATTTGTCCATTAGACTCCTCTTTCAGCACTCCCTTATCCAAACAAATGTCTACACAGAACAATCTCCACCCATAATAACTGAGCAATCTGCAACCGAACTTGGGTGGTTGCCTACAGGCCACAAGGAGGCAACAGTCGGTAATCTGTACCAAAAGAGCTATGCTCCTCAATTGCAATTGGGCATTCTTGCCAAGACATGAGCAACCCAAATTTAAATTTAAACTAAAAAAGCAAAAGCAATGCCCTGAACATAAAGTTCCTCAAAGATCTTCAACAGGTAATGCCATGAAATAATGACTTTAAACTATACACAAGTATAAATATAATGTTGCAATTTGCAAATAATAACTGTCCAATGCTTTGAGCAACCACATTGGCACAAGAATCAATCAAGCTAAAACAAAAAAGGCTACAATTTTCCTTAACACCCCCCCCCCAAAAAAAAAAAAAAACCCCCAAACCCCCCCAAAAAAAAAAATGTCGGATAACCTGGTTCGGTTGGCCTGCCTTGTGACTAACTGAAGCAATACTCAGATCAAAATAAAGCCTAATCCGAAAGTCAAAGCTAGAAACAGAGAGACTCAAGATTGCCAAACTAAAAATCGCATTAAGCATTATAGTAGGAGAAGTTTTCATAACTCCAGAACTAAGGTTTGAACAGAAAAATCAACTAATAATTTTAGACACAGAAAATAAAAATTGGGGAAACCGCTTAATCACAGTACCTCTACAAACCAGTTTAGTAACAGAGCGGAGAGCAGACTAAGAGAAGAAAGAGGAAAATGGAGGCCACACGCAGGTCAGGGACACCCACGGCACAAAGCAAATTCGGTCGCTTGAATTCTGGAGGCTTTTTAAAAAATAATTTAAAAAAAAAAGGAAAGCCTTGGAAGGAAAGGAAGAATCGAAATTGAGAAATGACATTAATATCGTGGAGCCTCAAGGTCTCGCACTACGAGCACTCACAGCCCTATGGAACGCGTGCCAAGGGTGAGCCCGCATTTCATGGCACTCATCCAACGCAGGAATTGGGTTCGGGAGCACGTGTGTTGGAACAGTGGGGCCACATAAGTATTTTTTCTGTCGTTTTGTTGGAACTATTGCGAATTCTGCTGGCAATTTCGTATGTGTTCTCGGGAGCACATACTCTCGTTATTCATATGTATATATTTTTCAGTCGTGTATTTATCATATATTTATTTTTTTTATTTTTTAATATATATTTGTTGATGTGGCTCGCGGGAGTATATACTCCCAGGAGTATGATATACATATTGCATTCTGCTCCCCAAGTATTTTTTGTCGTTTTCTAGCGTGAAACACCACGTTTCACGTGGCCCCCGCAAAGGAAGTGTTGTATTTTGTTTCGTGACCAAAAAAAGAAAAAACGAGGAAGTATCTGTTGAGCTAGGCACGCGATTTTTGGTGTTGGGCTTAGAAATATAGTCATTGAACGACCCAACGTCTATATTTTGATGCATCCAGAAGCACGTTTGGTCAGTCCCCTCTCCTCCCAGTGCTTCTGCAACTTCAATGGCTGCACGTCTGGTTCTTCTCTCCTTGTCTCCCCGCCTCATCTTTTCTTTCTTTTTTCATTTTTTTTTCAAAATTTGGAGTTATTCGTCATAACATGGAGCAAATTACACTACAAAATAAAGAAACGCTTCCCACCCCAATCCTTTTTTTCTTCATCATCTTCTTTCTCTCTCCTCTGTTTTTCTTTAAATAGCAATCTATTCTGAAAAATGAACAAACCATATGTGGGAACTTACTAATTTCGACTCCTTATCCTACTTGACTCTACAACCTCGTCAAGTCTCAAAAACCTCCTTATTATGATAGAAAATGGCAAAGAATTGTGCACGCTAAGTGAAACAGCGACTATTGATTCAAAATGCCCCCATGAACAAGTAGAAGGAGAACCATACAATTCAATTTGTTCATTTAGTTAAATAGGGATATTCACTAAGGGTCTCAGGTAAGCCTTCCTCTATCAAAAAACAAAAGTTGAGTTTGTTCATAAAACCACTGAAGATTGCTCACCATAAAATGTTTCTATTTGTTCATTGCTTGATCATAAGTTGTTTGCTACACATTCACTTTGTTCATAGGTTGTTCATTGAAAAATTAAATTTGTACATTGGTTAATAATATGCTATTCACTTTCGGGTGGAATGTCTAATAATTCATATTTTATATGTAATTTTATCCTTCATTTCACCTACTTTTAAGTCTTTGAAATATATTTTTATGAGTAAATAATGCATATTTTATGAAATTTTCATGTAAAAATGGAATAGAAGAATTTGGATGGAGCTGTTCAATTCTACTCGGATCTTCCACAAGTGCAAAGCCTAAAGTCTAAACCTGAGAGGGGAAAAAAAAAAGAACAGAAAGTTGCAGTAGATTAGGCCAAGCCCAACCGGGTGCCTAGCTCCCACAACCCAACGGTCTAGCCAACCCCTCTGTTTCCCTCTCCTTCTGTTTATCTCCACATGCGTAGGCTCAGCCCAGATCGCGGCCCACTGATCTACGCTGCCGCCAGCCTACCCTTCTCCTCTCCTCTTCCCTCACTTCACCTCTCTCTCCTACCTGGGCTCAACCTAGTGGTTTGCTTTCAACCCAAACGTCTCTCACGCTTCTTTCCCTTGCCCGAATGGGCCTGTTCTCCCAGCTTGCTCCGTGGCTCAGCTAGCACAACATCAATCCCGGCGCGGCCCATCACTCCAAGCAGCTCCATTTCTTTTCCAAGAGCCTTATTTCCCACATGGCTAATTGTTAACCTAGTCAAATACAATTAATCAAAATTAATTTTTAACTTAAGACTATCCTTTTCTTATTGATTATAACGGCCAACACATTAATTGAAATTAATTTTCATTAATTTTTGAGTATCAAGAGAGGTTGATTGTTCACTATAAAAAGGGACCATGGGTTAAAGCATCTAGACTCATTCATCCATCCACCCACTTGCGCAAGCATCTTCTCATTCTCATCTTCCATCTTTCATTTTTTTAGATAGTCTTTGTAAGACAAAATCATTTAGGTTGAGGGGTTTAAAAGAAAATAGGCTTTGTTAGTCATTTTTTTTCTTCTCTTCTCATCTCATTTGTGAGTCGAATTTGAGATGTTGTGCTTAATTTTATCATGTTGTATAATCGAGTACTAAGGTTTGCACATAGGAAGTGAAATATACCAATTTTAATGGTGTTTTCGCTAACTATAGCCAACTACACTACTCATTTCTAAGATTAGGATGGATCCTTGATAATAATATTGATTTTCTTAATTTCTTTTGGGGTTATTCTTATCTCGTTTATTGCATAATTTTGAGTGTATACTTGATCTTAACCTATTAATGCATCTTAATACTATTGTTTGTTTAATTTGTTATCTCAAATGAATATTAGACCTTATAAACTAATGTGATAATTATGTAATTGGACTTCAAAATTAAGATTGTTAAAATTGAATAATTTATACTAGAAATTAGATGTGTTTTATCTAAAAAGAATAAATCATGCTCAACCGCTAAATAAATAGTCTCATTTGATAATTATAATCATCTTTTTAATTTATCGTCTAATGCTTGTAGCTTAGGTTGAACAAGAAACAAATTGAATCCCTATTTGAATAAGTAAATCAATATTTGCATCAATGGTGAAATTCAAAATCCTAAACCTTTCTTCTATTTAATTTCTCTCCACTTTCTTGACTCATTTACTTTTCTTTTGTTCGTTAATTTATATTGATAATCGAACTCCTCAATTAAACTATTCTTTATAATCAAAAAGGCTAAATTCAAAAATCATGATTATTCCTCGTGGAATCAACACCCCTATACATGCTAGTCTACAATTAACCTTATACACATGCAAGTAAAAAAGGTTTAAATATTTTTACTCGCAAGTGCACAAGGTTAATTGTAGACTAGTGAGTGTAGGGGTGTCGATCCCACAAGGAACAATCATGATTTTATGTTTAGTTCTAAAATTTTAAAACTAAACATAAAATCCACATCAAATTTTTGGCACCCTTGTCGGGGATCGAATAGTGATTTTTGAATTTTCTCTTCCTTTTATTTTTTTCTTCCAACCCTTCGCTTTTATTTTTATTATTTCATTCCCGACTCTTTCCTAATCTAACCATCTTATTTTTTTTCTTCCCTCTCCCGTCTAGTGTAACTATTCGCCTCATCCTTCTAATCTAATCTAATTCTTTTATCTTTCTTATTTTGTTTATTTTATCTAATCTAAAGATCCCCTTCCCTTTTATTTCATTTATTCTCTTTTTATTTTATTTTATTTTTTATTTTGCTTTATTTTTTTCATTTTACCCCTTCCGTTGGATCTTTCTTTTATTTGTTTATCCTTATTTTTTTCTCTTCTCATCTCTCTCTTGTTTTTTCTTCTTATTTTGTTTGGTGGTTATTATTGTAGTGATTTTATTATATTCTCTTGATTGCCTGTGGGTATATGTATAGTAGACGTTCTTTATACTTGGATCTTGAACAATGTCATCTTGAAATTGAACGCTCTCTTTATAAGATAAGAGCTAAGAAAAAGGAATCCAAGAAAAAGATGGTTGCAGAACAAACCCCGCACTTAAGCAACTTAAGGAGTATTTCACTCTCGCCGCATATGACTCACCTACAAGAACACGTATGCCCACTATTACAGGGTCATTTGAGATTAAACATTATCTTATCCAAATGCTCTCGTTGTTTTATGGGTTAGAGTTTGAAAATCCTTTCCAGCATGTTGATGCATTCTTAGAGATTTTTCCATTGTGCTTTTGAATAATATATCTGATGATGCTCTTTGCCTGCGGCTTTTTTATTTTTCTTTAAAAGATAAAGGTAAAGCTTGGTTGGACACTAAGATAAATATCACCACTTGGGATCAATTGCAAAAGGAATTCTTGAAAAAGTTTTTCTTTATTGGTAGACTAACTGTCTTAAGACTTGCTATAACCACTTTATCACAAAATAAAAATGAGCAGTTGCATGAAAGTTGGGAAAGATTTAAAGAGTTGTTGTGAAGTTGTCCTCACCATGAGATCCCTATATGGCAACTCGTCCAGAGTTTTTACTTTGGCTTAGATGAGCACAATAGGCAGATGGTTGATGCATCATGTGGTGGTAGTTTTCATTACAAAACTCCCGAAGAAGCCTAGGTATCCCTTTTTTTAATATTAAAATTATTAAAAATTCACAATAACCGAATTGAATAAAATCTAATTATAATAGTTAGTACAGTTGAATTCAGACACAAAGTAATTATTCTTGCTATTTACCTGTCCATCTATTGTTTACTTCACTTGCCAGTGAGGACTACATTAGGTACGCATGGATGGTTCAGGCAGATCCATGGCCTAGTACGACTCTCGGGAGACGCAACCTCCTGAGATTCCATTGGAGGGCCCTAGCACGCTATTGACAACGAAACGACTTGTGCCTAACACCAAAATGTGGTATGTGTCATTCACTTTCAAAATCCATGAACCTGAGGCGTACTGCGTTTTGATATAACTCGTGGGCAATGCTCCATCGTAGGTTTGGTAATCGAGATATCGTACAAGCCATATCCGAGACCATTCAAACTTACTACAAGGAGGCTTTCACCTGTTGGAGATACGCCCCTGAGGATCACAGGCGATTTTGGTGGAATTGTTTTAAGGTAAATGTTTTAAGTTTTACAATATGGTTTGTTGGTTAGTATACTAGCATTGATTTAGGCAATGGAACATGTATGTTACTAACAAGTTGTGATTGTTGACATTTGGACTGGGAGGATTCCTATAAGTATTCTTTTGCATTTTGACATTCACCATGTTCTATTTATAAGTTTCCAAGTGTTGGAATTATTTCAAGTTGATGCGTCGAACAAATATTTGATGGTTGAATTAAGGAATTTCACTTTTCAGATTTTTATTTTTCAGGCGTACATAAGCCTTAAACGTCAATCGAATCCCTTAAATTCATCGATCATGTATGCGACATAAACATTGATCATTTTTTCTTAATTTTTGGGAGGTAAACCCGAATACTCTAGATGTGTGATCCGTTGAGATGTATCTCGTACTTTTCGTCATTATTATTGTACTCTACACTTGGTGTACTCTGGGCGTGTGTGTATATATATATAAGTACACTTATATGTGTGTGTACATATAAGTGTATTTCTATGTGTGTGTATAAGTATACATACACGTTAGTATATATACACATATACAAGTATATTTGTATGCATACACACACATATACACTTATGTACACACATACTTATGCATATATATGTACACACACACACACACCCATACTTATATACATATGTACACTTCTATACGCACATATTTATATGCACGCATTTATGTATACATACTAACACAATGCTAATTTTTTTATTTTTTTAGAATTTTACGTGCAGGAACTATTCACATAGGATCCTGAGCATGAGGCACTAGTCAGAAAAGAATGGCAAGAAAAGGTGAGTATTAGGGTAAAAGATTTGGTGAACAAGGCCGTAAAGGATCCTCCTGAGAAGATCATTCCTTGGATGACGGATGATGTTCGCACAGCATTGAAGTACAAGAGGGAAACTGATAAAGAGTTCAAGAAGCGATCTAAGCGGAACAGGAAGAACAAGATAGAGGGGCCTAAGGCGAAGACTAGGCACAACCAGGGGTCAATATTGGCTACAATGTGGGCCGAGAGATTGGTATGAAAATATGAACTACATTACTTGAAAACGTGGTTTTCAACTTTGCAATGTTGCTAATGTAGAGAGAGACCTGTTGTATGATAGGCAAAGCAATTGCAAAGGAGACCTTGGGCTACTGAGTTGTTTGCTGCCACTCATTCAAAGGTTGATGAGAATGGTCAGTGACTTTGGTGCGATGCTCATGCACAGAGTGTTTATGTAAGCACCGTAGCAATAGTTCGGTTTAAAGTTAGACTACTGAAATCTGCACACAAGCTACTTATTTGACCTTTTCTATTCATTCTGTAGATGCAGGAAAAATATGAGCAACTGAAAGCAGTTATTGATGTGCAAGTCGGTTCAGCAGCAGATGATCACCTCTTCTTCAAGGCTTGTGGTGGTTGGAGTGAGAAGGGCACCCCATACGGACTTGAAAGAGAGGGTCAGGCGATGTTTGAGAGACTGACTAAGTCTAGGCGCAGTAGCTACAGTACTTCGTCAGTATATTCCTCCCATTAGTTACCCAGCTCCAGGATCAATTGCAGACAACGCAAAATGAGCTGCAGACGACCCAAGCTCGGCTACATTCGACAGAGGAAAAGCTGAGAAGTACTATGGAGGAGTTGGAAGCTACTAGGAAGCAGCTTGATTAGCAAAGAATTGGACTAATGGAGCTTAATGCTCGATTTGACAGCTTCTCGGTGCCCATTGGCCACCCCACACATGCCGACAACTCTCAGGCATCCTCATAGGTTTAGGTATGTATGGTATTACCTAGACCTATCAAAAATTAACCCGACCTGAAAATCCGATCCGAACCCGCCCGAAAATTTTGAGTTTTGAACACGATTTTCTTGACCCGAACTGGAAACAAACCGAACCCGAAAAATCCGCAAATTAGCGGGTCAAACATGCCCCGAACCCAAGCCCGCCTGCTTGGCCCGAACATTAGATCCTTAGTTTTTGACATTTCTCGAATTTATCCCTCTTAACAATAATGGTTAGTCATTTTTATTGCATAGTTTAAAAAGGCATTGTATAACTATTGCATATATTTACAAATTAAACAATAACAACCTTATTCTTTTCTTGTCCATTCTTTGAAAATAATATCGTACACAACTTTTAAATTAAAAAAAATATTAAAAATGGATATAAAATTGAATGAAATAACTATCTAGTCTTTTAAAGCAAGTTAATTTAAAAGAAGATAAGTATTAAAGATGCACAAGTTATACCATTATATACTAAGTTAAACAAACATGTCTAATTATTTTTAAATTAATTAATTTGTAATAATTAAAATTTTTGATGTTATAACTGCAAGATAATATCTTGTACTTCTTTTATTCAATTTTATTTAGTTTTCGTTGTAACTAGTCTCGAACTATGATGCTAGTGGCGGGAAAACGGCTGGTTGTATTTGTATTAGGATTGACCCATTAATAGAGTTTTACCTTATTGGACGTTGGTAGATTAGTTAATAAAAATATTAAGTTATTAAATAGGTTATTAGCGATCAAACTACTAGAACCTATTAAAATGCTCTAAACGGGCTGCTCCATAAATGGTCGACCTGCAATTGACCTTCTTTCAATACACGAATTGATCTACCCAAAATCAAATAGGGCTTAATTTTTTGTCCGGCCATACAAGATGTTCGTATATTATAATAAAAAGTTTAAATATTTTTAATATTCCTTTGAGAAATTACAATTATTATGCCTTTTTCGTTAAATAATGACAATTTTGATTAATAAATATGCAGAATTTTTGATTTTGAAAAAAGAAAATAACTCACAGAAAAGGCGCTCTAAACCCGTTGGGTTGATTCGAAACCCGTCAAACTGAAATACATCCGACCCGTATTTTATCTGAACCCGAAATACACCCGACCCGTATTTAACCCGCCCGCCCGAACTGACAGGTCTAGTTTTACCGCTTAGCTTAGTTGGATGCGTAATTATAATTGCTTGAATGCTTAAATGTGGAACATTGGTCTCGGGACTTCATATGGAAACGTTGGATTGTAATTTTGGATGGTGTTGTGAAAAGTGATGGACACGGAACTCTTGTACGTGGTTGTATACATTATTGGAATGTAAGACTACGGAAATTTTGGTGTAATTTGGGATTTGTGATGCCAAATGTATGGCACATACTTCGAGTTATTGTATTTAGGGGCATATGTGGCCCGAATATATAAATAGCATGATGGGTAAAATGCAGGTGGCAGGTTCACATCGGCAAACTTATTGCAAAAAATATAAGCAGGTTAGAGACTGAAATTAAAATCACGATCTCTGTTTGAGACCGAAACAAAAGTCGCGGTCCCCAAATTGGCAAAAAAGGGGCCCCGATCTCTGATTGAGATAAAAATAAGAACCAGTCTCCAATAGAGATCGAGGGCAGCGGTGTCCACTGGAGGCCGAAATGCTTGGTCTTAAATGGAGACCGGCCCAATTTGGTCTCAATGAGAGACCAAAACCTTTGGTCTCTAATTGAGACTAGAATTTTTGGTCTCTAATAGAGACCAAACTAACTCAGTCTGCATTAGAGACCGAGGACCTTTAGTCTCAAAATTCAATTTCAGGTAGAGACCGATGTGTGCAATTCGTCTCGAAATTTGAATTACAACCAAGGTTTTGGAGATCGATATTTTTCGGTCTCTGTTCGGTCTCAAAAATTAAGTAGAGACCGAGTATTACATTTTTGAGACCAAATTTTTCGGTCTCAACTAGACCGGTTTATTGTAGTGAAAGTGTCTAATGTCCCTTCTATGCAAGACGCATGTGCAATTTGTGCTAGTCTCATGTATGCTTCTGTTAACTGTCCTTGGATTGGTAAATCTGACTGTGTGACTGAACAAGTAAATGCTTCACAAGGATTTCCTCCATCTAGTAACCCTTATTCTAATACCTATAATCATGGTTGGAGCAATCATCCTAATTTTTCATAGAGGTCTCAAAATGTTGAGAATCCCTAAGCGCAGTCTAGTAGACCTACCTTCCTTGTTTCCAAAACTAGAGATATGCTCCTCCTTCCCATCAAGCTCCATGTAGGAGCTCTGATGTAGACAAAGTAATTTCTGCCCTTGGTACCTTCACTTTTGTTGTGCAAAATGTTGATTCTAAGGTACAAAGAATTGAGTCTAAAATACATATTATTGACTCTCACTCATAATATATAGCTAAGTTAGAAAGCCAACTTGGAAAACTAGCCATAGCTGTAGGTAAAAGAAAAGAAGGAAAACTTCCAAGTCATCCCGTACAAAACCCAAAAGGCGAACAATTTGAACAATTAAAAGCTATAATGGTTCTTAGGAGTCGTAAAGAAGTAGATAACAAGGTGACTGAAAAGAAACATGATAAAAAGGAAAGACTTAAGGCCATGGAGAGTGACATTGAGATTGAAATAGAGAATGACCCATCCCCGTCTCCTGTTGTGTCTAACCCCACTATGACATATAAGCCAAGGGTTCCTTGCCCTCAAGCTTTGGATGCGCCATTCCCTTCTAAGAAAAACAAGAAAAGAGATAACATCTTAAAGACCCTTAAACAAGTTAAGGTTAATCCTTTCCCTCTTGGAAGCGATTAGACAGATCCCGACATTTGCTAAGTTCATATGTGTATTTTTAAAAGAAAATCTAAAGATAACAGGTCTAAAAGGTTCTTCTAAGTGAACAAATGAACTCGATTTTGAAATGTGACACTCCACCTAAGTTTAAAGATCCCGATGTCCTTACTGTTTCATGTTTTATTGGTAATCACAAGATTAAAAGGGCACTTTTGGATTGGCATTCTAATATTAAGTTGATACCATATTCTGTATAGATAGAGTTTGGATTGGTGAACTAAAACCTTCCAATTGTACCCTTCGACTTGCTGATAGCTTGGTTAGGACTTCTAGGGGGTGAATAGATGATTTCTTGATACAAATTGATAAAGGATTCTTTTTTGTTGATTTTATTGTGTTAGATATGGACCCCAATCATGCTTCTAAGCAGATCCCTCTTAGTTTAGGACGTCCTTGTCTAGCTACAGCTAATGCCACCATTAACTGTAGGTCAGAAGTGATGGATGTCTCGGTTATGAACATGAGGGTTAGGCTTAACATTTTCAAAGCTTCTTCTCTACCTGTGTTTGAAGATGAATCTGCGTGCTTCTTTGTTGATATGATTGATGAAATGATGGAAGAAGCTTTGCCTACTATTCTGAGTAGTAATCCCTTAGGAACCTGTCTTTCCTATGGGGATTTGAGATTATTTGACTTAGAAAGTACAATAGATGAGATGGATTCTAATCTAGATTCCACTCCTTATCTTGAGTCTTCCTCTTGGGTGTCCACTTATGAACCTCTTCCCCCTTAGCCTAGTTTTCCTATGCCACCTTTTGTTGTATCTCCATCCAAACTTGAGTTGAAACCTCTCCCTAATTCACTCAAGTATGTGTTTATAGGCCCTAAAATGACCCTACCTGTCATTATATCTTCTCTTTTATGTTGTGACCAAGAGAAAGAGTTTATTCGTGTCTTATCTAATCATAAGGGTGCTATTGGATGGTCAGCTGCTAATTGGAAAGGGATTAGTCCCACAATTTGTATGCACAAAATTTATTTAAAGGATGATGTTAAAGTTGTTAGGCAAATGCAACATAGACTGAATCTCCACATGAAAGAAGTTGTTCAAAAAGAGATAGTAAAACTTTTAGATGCAGACATTATCTATCCTATTTCTGGCAGTCAATGAGTAAGTCCAATTCAAGTGATCCCTAAGAAATCTAGCATAACCATTGTTAAGAATAATGAAGGTGAATTGATTCCTACTAGACAGACCACGGGTGGAGGGTGTGCATTGATTGTCCAAAGTTGAATTCTGTAACTAGAAAAGACCATTTCCCCCCTCTCATTCATTGATCAAATTTTAGAAAAATTAGTTGGATAAAGTTTCTACTGCTTTTTAGATGGGTATTCTGGTTGCAGCCAAATACTTGTCTATCATGAGGAGTAAGAGAAAACCACCTTTATATGCCCATCAGGTACCTGTTAGGGAAAAATAGAGTTTTAATATTTATAAACCCCAAATGTAAGGTATATCATTAAGTACTTGGGGTATCGTCCGCAGGGAGTTGTGTTTTTAACTACTAAAGTTCACTCGAGCGTGTCAATCTAGGCGAAATCAAAGGTGAAGAGAAGTAAAACTAATTACTAAAACAAAGAAGACTTCAATTGTAATTAAACCTAAGGTAGACTAACTAATCAATTCAAACCCTCAACTTCCCAAGTTATTCTAGTAATTTAAGGATGATCAGTTGCCCAATTAAAGTCCACCTAAGTCCTCTTTCAAGGGTCAATAGGCTAGTTTGAATGTTCTAACAACCTATTTTCATAGAATTAGGTCAATTAGACTATAAGATTAATAACCTTCGACCTAGCTAGCGACATGACTATTTTCATGTTCCAATCCCGGCTATTCACTCTACCCACACTAAACAATTAACCTCGCCTTTCAGCATAAGTTAATTGCCTCTAAACACTTATGAAAGTTCTTTCAAGTATTTCATCGAACACTTAGTGGGCGTAGGAGAAAACCCTAAATTCTAGCATAAACAATAGGGGGTTAAGGGTCTAAACAACTTCAGTTAGCCATCACAAGGCTAATTACAATCAAAGAACACAAATTTAATCAAAACTAAACATCTAAAAGCAAATCAAAACAAAAATTAACAAATTAGCAAAAAAGATAAGAAACATGAAATTCGAGAGAGATAGAGAGAGAAGAGAAACTTAGCGATTGAATTGCGATTGAATCTTGTACAATGTATACAAAGATCTAATCTAAGTTATTCATCCCCTAATGGGGTTTTTGAGGCTAACCTAAAACCTAGAAAAGACTAAAGGAAAAGTGCTCCCGAAAAGAAGGAAGAGGATCCCCAAAAACTGGCTGAAAATCAGTTTCAATCGCGGAAGCTGACGCAGCGCATGGCCGCGCCTCGGTGCACGGCCGACCGTGCTCCTAGGCACGGTCACACCCACGGTCGTGCGTCTGGCCGTGGTCTCTGGCCGCCAGGCATGGTCGTGCTTCTTTGTGAAACGGTCGTGCGGTCTTCCAACCTGCTTCCTTGGTTCCCGGCCCTTCATTAAACCTCTATTCTTCCTCAAAACGCATTCGCAAATGCCTCATTTCCTATCAAAGTTGGCGAGTTTCTCATCTCTTTGGTCAAACTCCTAGAAAACAAGAAAACCAACCAAATAAGCACATTATGAACTGAAAGAGGCAAATTTGACCCTTTCTCCTTAAGATTCAACATGAAATTCATGAGAGAAGGGGATTAAATGAGAGCTAAAATGATGTAAAATAGGAGTTCATCATTGCCCCACACCTAGCTTTTTGCTCGTCCTCGAGTAAAATAAAGAAAAACTCTAACCTAAGAACCTAATTCACTTTCGCATGAATCGCGGTTGCATTTAGCATATGCAACAGGCCCTTTAAACCCCTTGGTTCTCCCAAGTGGATGAGTAAGGTCTCGTAAGGGTTTGCAGAATATATACCCACAAAATCTTTGAAAGAGAAAAATAAAAATAGAAAGGAAAAGAAAAACAGAAATAGAAGAACAGAATGGTTTGTTATATATAAGGGAGAAGTCTGCACACATTCTAACTAAACAAATCACCCATGCACACAATGATATTAACCTGCATATAAACAAAGTGTACACATCAAGAATCTCTATCCCTATGGGTGACATTAAAGTACCAACTTTTCACCCCACTGTACCTCAAAACCTGGAATCCATTCTAGTGCTTGGTGTGTAAGTGTATCGTCATCCTAGGACTTAGGCTTGCCACAATCATACTCGTTCTCACATGACTGACACATGCTACATTATTGACTTATTAACAAGGGAAGTAAGCTTTTTCAGTAGCAGTATTGCCTCAAAGGGTAACACCTAATAACACGTGCCTCAAAGGGTAACGCCCAGTAGCGCATGCCTCAAAGGGATACTTGTCTTTTTTTTTCGCTTTTTTTTCTCCTTTTTTTTGTTTTGTTTTTGTTTTGGATAAATAAAAGTGGAAACCAAACAAGAACAAAAGTAGCCGTGTATAAGACAAGTGGGAGAGCCGATCATGGAAGATTAAGACCCTAAGATAATGATGATAGTGTAAATAAGGACTGGATTGCACATGTATAATGAACTATCGTGGTTAGAGAATGATTCACTTAGGACAAAGATCTATCATGTACATCATAGTTATATACAAGCCAATAGCCAAGGTGCAAGGGATCAAAGCCGATCAAAATAGTACAAAACTCTCCCAAAACAAGGTAGCATGGACACTACTCCTCCCCTACACTTGGATCTCACAATGTTCTCATTGGGAGTCGAGGGGTCACGATTACCATAAAACACATATATACATAAAACAATTCTAAAATAGTATATAAAAACAAAAGACAAACAAGAAGAAAAAAAAGAAAGACAAAAACAGAAGTATATACAACACAAAAATGAAGAAAAAGAAAAAAGGGAACGAATTTACCAGGTTAGGTGTTGAGTGCACCTAAACTACTACCTCCCTAGGACGATGCTTCGAAAGGTTGGAGGAGCATCAGCCACTCCTCCTATCTCAGGATCCAAGCCACCAATTCAGATGACGTCAAAGCTCGCAGGAGCTTATCGAACACCTGAGCATGCAACTCAGATGAATATAAGTAAAAGCACCCAAATATGAATCTAGGAATGTCAATAAGTGCTCTCCTAAACTCATCAAATGCCTTGGAGAAATCAGCAGAATAATCGAATGCAATAATCAACATTATTTTTCTAGGCATGTCCTCTAGGTACGGACGATAAGGATCAAGAGAGGGGTCATACCCTCTAAAAGTACCTAGAGACTTAGAATAGTCAACCTCATTGCCCTCAACATGCATGAGAATCAATCGGTGAGAGATCACAACACTCGAGGGAAGGGGAGGGTAGTGAACATGAAAGACAAGCATAGAAAATATTGAGGGGATCGGGGGATACAGGGTCAATAAGATCAGGACTAGATGAAACTGCAACCACAACATCCACACATGACCTCTCTACAAGAGTCTCATTGAGATCATGCACCTCAATAAAAGCATCGTCTGACTCACAACACATATCATCCTCATTGACACTAGCATCAACACAAAATGTCTCACCTCTCTTGAACTCTGTCGACTAAGCTAAAGGAACAGGTGGATCAGGATAGGTCGTGTGAAGTGGAGTGTTGTCCCTAAGGGTACTAGGAAGGGATGGAGCAACAAGGGGTAAAGTAGTCAAGGGAGGATTAAGTGCTTCCTCTAGTCCTGACTTAGAGTAAGAAAAGACGCACCATCATCACATAAATTAATATCAAGTTCAGAGAAATTAACCCTAAGGTCAGTCTCATGTGATAGGTCATACTCCCACATACAATTAGCAAGCTTAACTTATTGCTCATTCATTGTCTCTATCATGCTAGCAATCCTAGCAAAATTATCAGTAAAAATATGATAGGGATAAGAATTACTGTCATGGTCAGAATAATGGCAGATCTCACAGGCAAGAGGCGTATAATTAGGGATGCAGGGGATGGGGTGTAAGAATTGAAATGACTAGTCTCAAAATCATAAGTATCCCTAGCCAACCACTCAAGCAATTCCCAAGCTTCATTAATATTTCGAGTACAGAAATTCCAATGCTGTAAAAGAGCATGGGTCTCATAAGTCACACCCTCATAGACCATGTTCAAAATTTCCCACTTCTCCAAGCAATAACCACAATGAGCAAGAAAATCATGTAATCTATCGTAATATTTCCAAAATAATTCATGCTCATATTAAGGAAAGTGGAAAATTGTCATTTTTTTAAAGAAATGTTTTTCCGATTTGTTTTTTTCAAAGAAAAGTCTAGTCTCGAATGCTCAAGTAAACCTCAATATTGAAAAACGCCAACTCTCTGGCAACGGTGCTAAAAACTTGCTAGGGAAAAACAGAGTTTTAATATTTATAAACCCCAAGTGCAAGGTGTATCATTGAGTACTTGGGGTGTCGTCCGCAGGGAGTTGTGTTTCTGACTACCAAAGTTTACTCGAGAGTATCAATCTAGGCGAAATCAAAGGTGAAGAGAAGTAAAACTAACTAATAAAATAAAGAAGACTTCAATTGTAATTAAACCTAAAGTAGACTCACTAATCAATTTAAACTCTCACTTTCCTAAGTTATTCTAGTAATTCAAGGATGATCGGTTGCCCAATTAAAGTTCATCTAAGCTTCTCTTAAGGGTCAATAGGCTAGTCTAAATATTCTAACTACCAATTTTCATGGGATTAGGTCAATTAGACTACAAGATTAACAATATTTGACCTAGTTAGCGACGAGACTATTTTTATATCTCAATCCCGGCTATTCACTCTACCCACACTAGACAATTAACCTCATCTTTTAGCATAAGTTAATTACCCCTAAACACTGATGAAAGCTCTTTCAAGCATTTTATCGAACACTTGGTGGGCGTGGGAGAAAATCCTAAATTCTAGCATAAACAATGGGGGGTTAAGAGTCTAAATAAGTTCAGGTAGCCATCATAAGGCTAATTACAATACACGAACGCAAATTTAATCAAAACTAAACATATAAAAGTAAATCAAAACAAAAATTAACAAACTACCAAGACAAGATAAGAAACATGAAATTCGAGAGAGAGAGAGAGAGAAGAGAAACTTAGCGATTGAATTGCGAAATCGAATCTTATACAATGTATACAAAGATCTAACCTAAGTTATTTACGCCCTAATGGGGTTTTTGAGGCTAACCTAAAACCTAGAAAAGACTAAAGGAAAAGTGCTCTCGAAAAGAAGGAAGGGGATCCCTAAAAACTGGCCGAAAATCAGTTTCAATCGTAGAAGCTGACGCGGCGCACAGCCGTGCCTCGGCGCGCAACCGACCGTGCTCCCAGGCACGGTCACACGCAGGGCCGTGCGCCTGGTCGTGCGTGGTCTCCGGCTGCCAGGCACGGCTGTGCTTCCTTGTGGAACGGCTGTGCGGTCTTCCAACCTGCTTTCTTAGTTCTCGGGCCTTCATTAGACCTCTATTCTTCTTCAAAATGCATCCCTGAATGCCTCATTCCCTATCAAAGTTGGCGAATTTCTCATCTCTTTGGCCAAACTCCTAGAAAACAAGAAAACCAACCAAATAAGTACATTATGAACCGAAAGAGGCAGATTTGACCCTTTCTCCTTAAGATTCGACATGAAATTCATGGGAGAAGGGGGTCAAATGAGAGCTAAAATGATGTAAAATAGGACTTCATTAGTACATTTTCCTATTGGATGATGCCTTTTGGGTTGTGTAATGTGTCTTCCACATTCCAAAGATGCATGATGACCATATTTTCTAATTATATTGATAATTTTATGAAAGTGTTTATGGATGATTTCTCTGTTTTTGGTTCTTCCTTTGAACTGTGTCTTGCTAATTTATCCATTCTGCTAAAAAGATGTGAAGAAGTGAATCTAATCTTGAGTTGAAAAAAGAGTCATTCTATGGTCCAAGAAGGGATTGTTTTGAGACATAAAGTGTCTAAAAAAGGAATTAAGGTTGATAAAGCCAGGGTTGATTTGATTTCTAATCTGCCCGTGCCTTCTTCTGTGAAGCAAGTCAGACCATTCCTTAGCCATGCTGGTTTCTATAGGAGATTTATTAAGGATTTCAGTAAAGTGGCTCGGCCACTTACTAATCTCCTTACCAAAGATGCTTTTTTTGCGATTGATGAGTCATGTGTGAAAACTTTTGAAAAGTTTCAATCTTTGTTAGTGTCATCCCCTATTGTGCAGTCCCTTGATTTTTCTTTGCCACTTGAGATTATGTGTGATGCATCTAATTTTGGATCAAAGGGTGAATAGAATGCCTCATGTCATTTACTATGCGAGTAGTACTCTAACTGATGCCCAAAAGAATTATTCTACTACTGAAAAAGAGTTGCTAGTTGTAGTATTTGTACTTGATAAATTTTGTCCATACTTTTGTGTTCGAAAGTGATTGTATTTATTGATCATGCTACATTAAACACTTATTGGCTAAGAATGACACTAAACCAAGACTCATTAGATGGATTTTGTTGCTCCAAGAGTTTGATGTTGAAATAAAAGATAGAAAAGCTGAAAAATTCCATTGTAGACCACTTGTCTAGAATCTTTACTAAGTATACTGATGACTTAGTTGGATTTTCTGATCACTTTCCTAATGAGCAATTATTTACTGTGTCACATGCCCCTCTTCCTTGGTTTGCTCACATTGTGAACTCCCTTGCCACTGGGACGATTCCTTCTCACTGGTCCAAACCAGAAAAGATAGATTCTTCTCATAAGCAAGACATTACTATTGGGAAGATTCTTATATTTTCAAACATTGTCGGGCCCAAGTGTATATAGATGTGTCACTGAGAGTGAAATTCATAGTATTCTCATCTTTTGTCGCTCTTATGCTTGTGTTTGTCACTTTGGAGATTATAGGACAACTGCTAAAGTCCTACAAAGTGGGTTCTTTTAGCCCACTCTATTTAGAGATGCTTATCGATTCTGTGTTGCTTGTGAGTGTTGCCAACGTTACAAGTGCCCTAGCTCGTCATGATATGATGCCCCTTTCCCCTATTCTAATTATTTAGATATTTGATGTATGGGGCATTGATTTCATGGGTCCCTTTGCCCCATCTTTTGGCTTTATATACAAATTGGTTGCTGTTGATTATGTGTCAAAATGGGTGGAAGATCTAGCTACCAAGACCAATGACCACAAGATTGTGGTCAAGTTTGTGAAAGAGTGCATTTTCTGTTGGTATGCTTAAAGCTCTTAATAGTGATGGAGGTAGTCATTTTTATCATCGATCTTTTGAGAGTTTGCTTAGAAAGTATTCCGTACTCACAAAGTAGCTACCCTGTATCACCCTCACACTAGTGGTCAAGTTGAGGTGTCTAATCGTGAGATTAAATCTATACTTGAGAAAACGGTTCGACCCGATATGAATGACTAGTCTTTGAGATCACATGATGCTCTTTGGGCTTATCGTACTGCTTGTAGGACTCCTATTTGAATGTCTCCTTACTGCCTTCTTTTTGGTAAGGCTTGTCACGTGCCAGTTGAGTTAGAACACTGTACTTTTTGGGGTCTTAAAGCTTTTAATTTTGATATAAAACAAGTGAGTTCTAACCGTAGGCTTCAATTGGATGAATTGCGTAATGAAGTCTATGAGAACGCTGAGATTTATAAAGCCAAAACCAAAGCTTTTCATGATAAAATGATTTCTCGTAAATCTTTTGAACTTAATCAAAAGGTTTGGCTCGTTAACTCCAAGCTCAAGCTGTTTTCTGGCAAGTTTAGATCTAGATGGGATGGTACTTTTGTTATCCAACAAGTGTTTCCCTCGGGGACAGTTCAAATTTTGGATCCCTAAGATGATAGAGTTCTTATGATAAACGGCCAACATTTGAAACCTATTTTGACTAATGACCTTGCACTTGGTTTGATTGAATCCATCAATCTAGTAGACCCAGTTTACTATGATTAATTAATAAGACCTTGTCTGGCTGAAAACATAAAATTTAAAGCTTGTTGGGAGATAAACCAATCTTTTTAGGAAAGTTTGAGTCTTTCATTTTTGTTTTCGTTTTGGTGTGCTTGTGTTTTTGAATGTGATGCTTCACCTGGTTTTTGGCTTTTGTGGTTGGTGATAGCTTTGAAGGTGTCTTTGGAGTTAACTTGTTGGCTTACATGGAAATGACTTCTTGGTATTGTCAGGTTGTGTTGCTCTTTTCTCTATTTTTCTTTTTTTTTTAATTGTTTTCTACATTGAGGACAATGTAAGGTTTAGGTGTGGGGGGAAGGCAAAATGAAAATTTTAAGGAAAATTAAACTTGAAAATCGTTGGGTGAATTTGACTTTGGGAAGAACTTAAGTGTTCTGATTATGCATGTTCTACTCTTATTAAGTGGATTTAATTCACGTGACCTATGCTCATTAGAGATTATTTCTAACTTTGACTAGTCGAAGGCCAAAATTTTTGCTGTGCTAGTACTACTATGTAACTGATTTTAAGTTTGAGATGTAACCTAATTTACAATGTCATGATGAGTATTTGATAAGCATTGAGTTCCCCATTGACTTTTCAATTAATGAATAAAATAAATTGAATTAATCAAGTTCTAATTCTGGTACCAATGTTTAGATTCTATATTTATCTATATCTTTAATCGCCTGAATATGTATTAAGTGCTTCTCTGAGTGTCATTTCTATTCATATCTTTATCCATTCTAGAAAGCACATGGAATCAAGTAACTTTTGAAAAAATCAAAGTCTAAAAAAAAATCAAGAAAAAGATAATAATAAATTGATTTGACATTTAGGACTTGATTTTAAAGATGCTCTTGCGATATTTGTTATGTGGGGTGAAATTTTGTGCTTATGATTTACTACATGGTTTCATTGTGTGCTTAATTTGCTTGAATTTTGGCCTATTGACTCAATTAAAATTAGAAATCTTTGACAATGAGTTATGGATTGGTAGTAAATTGATATATGTGATTTAGAGTGGGCATTCATAGTTGGATCACTTGATTTTCTTCCCTGATCTTATTCTTATTCTTCTTAATGGTTTAAATGAATATATGCATTAATGATATTCTTTGTTCGAGGATTAGCAAAGTTTTGGTATTTGAGAGTTGATAAGTTATATTTTATATGTAATTTTATCATTCATTTTACCTACTTTTAAGTTTTTGAAATATATTTTTATGATTAGATAATGCATATTTTATAAAATTTTTAAGTAAAATGAAATAAAGAATTTGGATGGAGTTGTTCAATTTTACTCGAATCTTCCATAAGTGCAAAGCCTAAAGTCCAAACCTAAGATTTAAAAAAAAAAAAAGAATAGAAAGTTGCAGTAGATTGGGCCAGGCCCAACCGACTGCCCAGCACCCGCAACCCAACGGTCTAGCCAACCCCTCTCTATCCTTCTCCTTCTGTTTCTCTCCACATGATTGGGCTCGGCCCAAATCGCGGCCCATCAGTTTGCGCTTCCTCCAGCCTACCCTTCTTCTCTCCCCTTACTTCACCTCAGTCTCCCACCTGAGCTCGACCCAGTGGCCTGCTTTCAACCCAAACGTCTCTCTCTCTTCTTCCTTGCCCGAATGGGCCTGTTTTCCCAGCTTGCTCTGTGGCCCAACTAACACAGCATCAATCCCAGGCAGCCCACCACTCCAAGCAGCTCAATTTCTTTTCTAAGAGCCTTATTTCCCACATGGCTAATTATTAACCTAGTTGAATGCAATTAATCAAAAATTAATTTTTAGCTGAATTTCTTATGCATCATAACGACCAAAATATTAATTGAAATAAATTTTTATTAATTTTTGGGCATCAAGAGAGTTTGATTTTCTACTATGAAAAAGGGACCATGGGTTAAAGCATCTAGACTCATTCATCCATCCACTCAGCATCTTCTCATTCTCATCTTCCATCTTTTATTTTTTTAAAGAGTCTTACAAAGATGACATCATTTAGGTTAAGAGGTTTAGAAGAAAATAAACTTTGTTAGCTATGATTTCTTTACTCTTTTCATGTCATTTGTGAGTCGAATTTGAGAGTTTGTGCTTAATTTTATCATTTTGTGTAATAAAGTACTAAGATTTGGACATTGGAAGTGAAATATACCAATTTCAATGAAGTTTTCACTTAAAAATGGCCGGTAAATACTGATTTCTAGAATTAGGATATATCCTTGATAATAATATTGGTTTTCTTAATTTCTTTTGGGGCTATTCTTATCTATTTCATTGTATAATTTTGAGTGTATACTTGAACTTAACATGTTAATGCATCTTAATACTATTATTTAATCATGTTGATTATAGTAGTAATTTGTATCTCAAACGAATATTAGACCTTGTAGGCTAATGTGATGGTTATATAATTTGACTTTAAAACTATAATTGTTAAAATTGAATAATTTATACTAGAAATTAGATGAGTTATGTCTAAAAAGAATGATTCATGCTAAACCACTAGATTAATAATCTCATTCGCTAATTATAATCATCTTTTTAATTTATGGTCTAATTAGACCTGATAAAAATTGACCCGATTCGAAAATCCGATCCGAACTTGCCCAAAAGTTTTGGGTTTTAAACACGATTTTCTTAACCCAAATCCAAAATAAACCAAACTAGAAAAACTAGCAAATTTTTGGATCAAACCCGACCCGAACCCGAACCCGTCCGCTCAATCCGAATATTATATCCTTATTTTTTTCTTTAATTTTTTCGCTTAACAATGTTTGTTTTTCATTATAATGAATCGTTCAGAGCGACGTTTTATAACTATCGCATCTCTTCGCAAATTAGACGACAGTACCCGTTCTTTCCGAAATTCATTCTCATAAAATAACGTCATATACAACTTATAAATGAAAAAATTTTAGAAATGGGCATGAAATATATAGCGTTAAAAAATCAATTCAGAATAATACAAGTATTAAAAATGTGCAAGTCATACCATTATATTCCTAGTGAATTGAATATGTCTCATTGCATTTTAAATAATATTACTCTATAATAATATAAAATTTTGATGTTACAATTAATAAATAATTGTAATATTTTGTGCATCTATAATATTCTTTCATTTGGCTTCCTTCTAATTGGCCTCGAACTTGATGTCAATGTTGAATAATGGACCAATTTGTGTTCATATTAGGATCGGCCCACTAATAAAGCCTACATGATTAGGTAATGGTAGATTAATTAACAAAATATCGAATCATTAAATGAGTTATTAACGAGTTAATTAACAAAATATCGAATCATTAAATGGGTTATTAACGAGTCGAATAGTTCCAACCCGTTATCATGCTTTAGATAGGTCGGCCCATGAATGCTTTTACCTATTATTAATATTTAATATACAGATCAACCCACTCAAACTTAACTTAGTGTCTACCGGTACATGACATTCATATATCATATTGAAAAGTTTAAATATTTTTTATATCCTTTTAAGAAATTATAATTGGAATGTTTGTTCGTTAAATAAAGATAATTTTAAGTAATAAATATGCCAAGATTCTGATTTTTACAAAAAGAAAAATAACTCACTAAAAAGCGCTACAAATCCATTGGGTTGATCTGAAACCTGTAAAACCGAAATACATCCACTCGTATTTTACCCGAACCTAAAATACATCTGATCCGTATTTTACCCGAACCTGAATATACCCGATCTGTATTTAACCTGCCCGCTCGAATTGGCAGGTCTAGGTCTAATGCGTGTAACTTAGGTTGAACAAGAAACAAATTGAATACCCATTTGAATTAGTAAATCAAGATTTGCATCAATGGTGAAATCCAAATTCCTAGACCTTTCTCCTATTTGATTTCTCTCACTTTTTTGACTCATTTACTCTTTTTTTGTCCGTTAATTCATATTGATAATTGAACTCCTCAATTGAACTATTCTTTAGAATCGAAAAAGCTAAATTTAAAAATCACGATTGTTGCCCGTGGGAATCGACACCCCTATACTTGCTAGTCTACAGTTAATCTTATGCACTTGCATGTAAAAAAGATTTTAAAAGTAAACATAAAATCCACATCAATGCCCCATGGTTCTGAGAAATTTTTGTTTATGATTTTGGTGTTCGTGATATTTGGGAAATGTTCATAAAGTTGAAGAACCAAGATAAAAAGTGAAGTGAAGTAAAGGAATTTGCAAGAAATTCTAATTTTTGTTTTACATATTTATTCTTAGTCATATGTTTAAATATTTAAAAATTTCCTTAAATTGTTAGAATTTAAAATGTTTAAAAGCTAATAGTTATAAGTTAATTATTGAAAATGTTTGATTTGCAAGTTTTAAATTATGATGTTGGAATTAATTGTTGGATACATTTGATACATGTTCATATGTTTGAATTAATATGTTTATATGTTTTAGAAGTTAGTACAATTTTAAGAAATTGATATGTTAAATTTAAAAAGATGTTAGAAATTTATGTGTTACAATCCTAGGTAATAAGTTTATACGTTTATCAATATATGTGATACATGTGTAATTTAAGTTGAATTTAGAAATAAATTTGTGAAATTAATAAATTTTTTATTTGAATAAGTTCAATTTAAAAAGTTAGAATTTCAATTGTTAAATTATTTTCAGCTTAAGTTCAGTTGTTAGAATATATTATGCTTGAGTTAAAATCAGAAAATAATTAGTCATTTACACGTGAAATTACATGCTTAATTTAAGGTGAAGTTGGAAATTTAATTATGTTACAAATTTATAAATTTGAAAATTTGACATAGAGATGAAGTTAGTTTTGAAATTTGTTGAATGTCGTTGGAATTTAAGTGTGACTTAAATATATGGAATTTAGTTAGAATTAACAAACGTTAGAATCAAATTGTTAAATTGTTTTGAACTTAAGTTAAGTTGCTAGAATATAATATTGTTTTCCTAGAAACTACATGGTTAATTTGTGCAATTTAACTGTAATTTAAGTGTGATTTAAATTTGTGAACTATAGTTAGAATTTGTTAAACTAGTTGATATATATGTTGTATATTAATATGATTGGACTAATTTGATCATGTTCATTGGAAACCACATGTTAAATTTTAAAAAATCAAATATTACTCTAACTTGGTATGTTCATGTTGAATTACATGTTAGGTTAGTATGTTCTAATTAATGTGGTAAGAATAGTATGAACATGTCCATGTTAAAACACGAATTTAACGTAAAATAATTTGAATATTACTTTAATTTTATATGAATTTTTCAAATTAAAATTTAAAATAAAAAGTTATTAATTACATGTAGGTGTGAATATAAAATGGATCCTAATGACCCACAATTAGATCAGTCAATTTAGGCAGGCTGATTAAATACTGGTCAGGTGTATTCGGGTTCGGGTAAAATACGGATTGGGTGTATTTCGAGTTTGGGTAAAATATGGGAGGTCGTATTTCAGTTATATGGGTTTCAGGTTTACCTAACAAGTTTAGAGCGCTTTTTTGTGGGTTGTTTCCTTTTGGTTAAACCTAAAGACTTGACATATTTAAGTTAAAATTGTTTGTATTTAACGGGGGAAAAAAAAAACATTGCAACATTAATTTCTTAAAAGAATATTAAAGATATTCAAACTTTTTATTATAATATATGTGCGTCATGTATGAGTAGCCAAAGAGTAGAGCTCAGCGAGTCAGCCCATGAATTAAAGTAAGTTTAATGATCCATCAGATTATACGCTAGTCCATTTAAAGCATGTTAACGATGTAATCATTGTTGTTAATTAAAAATAATAAAAATAAAGATATAATATTTAGGCCAACTAGGCAGGTTTAGCTTCGGGTTGTGTTTGACCTGCTAATTTGGGAGCTTTTCGCGTTCAGTTAATTTCGCACTCGGGTAGAGAAAATCGTGTTCCGAATCCAAAATTTTCGGGCGGATTCGAGTTTGGTCAGTTTTGTTAAGTCTAACAACAATCATTCATGCACTTACTAATTGAAGACAATTCATAAGGGGAACCAGGGAATAGTTCAAACCTTTTCCCGCACCTCCCAAATTGGCAACAATACCCACCACCATAAAACCCCCTACATTATTCCTAACAATACCCGCCACAATACCTCCCACATAATTTTCAACATTACCCACCACCACAAAACGCCCCACCACAAAGCCGCGATGCCCCCAAATCCTAATCAGTGGCCCCCCTCCATATCACCCGTAAGAACCTCATCAAATGCACTCATCAACTCATCCTACATCCAGTGATAACCCCACCAATAATGAAGGTGGCACAGTGGCCCCCAAGTGGACATTGGAGGAGGATCGCTACTTGGTGAAGTCATGGATAAACGTAAGTAGGAACCCCCTCACCAGGCCAGATCAAAAGAAAGAGGGGTTTGCAATGGAGATGCAAAGAGAATGGGAAAGGTTTGCAACGCCCCGTTAGAACTGGCTGCTCTATTGGTGTCCAAGTGATGCGCTAATGTGGCTCAGGCATACCGGGGGAACCAAAGTGGGACGAATGAGGAAACCATTACCTAGAACACCCAAGATTTGTATCATTTTAACATGGGCAAAAACTTTGACCTCATACATTGGTGGGCACTATTGAAGGACCGACCTAAATAGTGAGACCTTCAGTGATCAATCTACATAAGCATCTTCCAAATGTTTAAGGATAAATAAGATGAGGACATACTCTGAGAGCGACACACCCAGCACCCCAGACACCCCTAGCACCTCCGGGAACCCCCCTTTAGTGAAGATACACCAATTGAAGAAGTTGGTGGACTTATCCACCCCAGTGGAAGAAAAGCTGCCGAGAGGAAGGCGAAGTAAAATGTCCATGACCCAGTGTTGGATCCAGTGCCTAAAGAGCTGTCAATCTTAGGGACAACAAATGCAAAAAGCAGTACAATGTTTGATTGATATGTCCTATCACAAGAAAAGAAGATGTATGTAGCTCTACAAGCCATTCAACTAAGAGATCGGCTTCAAACGTTGAAAGAAAGGGAGCAACGTCTTATGAAGATGAAGCATAAGGGCAACATTTTGAGAATGAACATTGCTAAAATGTGTGCTAAGAATCAGGCTCAATATGGTTCTATTCAAGAAGAAATTAGAAGCTACTGCCATCAAACACCGTCTTCATTTGATTTCGACCACCTCTTTAGATTGAAATCTATGTTGTAGTTTAAAAAAAGTTATAACATGTTATGCTTATGTTTTTTAAAGAAATGTTTGTTATACTAGAATATGTTTAATTTTTGCAATGAAATATTTCTTCCTCAATTCATAGGTTTAACGTTACTATATAATTAAGTGTGTGACTTACATGATGTTAATTTAAAATGTTGAAGCTTACATTTTTTTCTTTCGTAGAAGTTTTTATATATATAATTCTAAATTTTACTAACATTGGTAACTTTATCTTTATATGCACAGGTATTCCACAATGAGTGATTTATCCTCCTTATCTATTCTGTCATTATCGTCAGATGGCTTGAGATTCATACTAGAAGAAGCTAGTGATGATTCATCGATGTTGGAAATTGTTCTAAACAATGAATGTAATACCCCTATCCTCTAGGGCTAGGGTATTAGCGATTTCTAAATTTTTTGACTATAGCTTAGGCTTGAAGCCTTGCTTTAGATACCTATAACAATAAAAGCATAAAGAATATGTCCAACAAACTCGAAGGCTACACGCCAAAGATCACAACTCCACAGGCCACACGCCCGGATCACCGGGGTTACATGCCGAAAACAAAACTCAACTCTAACCAACTAATGACTGATTCAGATGGTTAGCCCACATCGTCATTTAGAGCAAGCACTAGTCAATATGCATTACATGAACTATGGTAATTAAGTTACATATGCTTATGAACTTAAGAATACATCACATTACATCATTTAACTCATGAACTAGCCCATTGGTACACATGAACCATTTTACAAGGCAAAAAGGAAAGTTTCGACGCGATTTACGTGAACTGAGGACTTCTACCTGTCTTTTGTCTTTTCAAGAACATGGGGGAAAAGAGAAATAAAGAGGGATTGAACTACCACGTGCTCAGTGGATAGTCTGCAACCCAAAAATCAAAATAGTTACATACAATACAATAAATTCCAGTCACATAGAGTCTTTACTTAATAATATCATACTAAGCACACATGACAACTACTCGCTAGATGCCACTTGATACGACCTAAGAACAGGAAAGGTAGGTCATTTGACTCTTAGTTAGCACTTAACATCAAAGGGTTCACTTGGGTTATCAGCTTAAGCTCGTTTGCCATGAAGCGGAGATACCGACCGAAAAGTGGTAAAGACTCTTACCTAAACCAAGTAAGCCATTATATAAACTCATTTCACATGAAAGAGGACATTTCTTATTGCACTTTTTCAAATCTTTACGCTAACATAACTCATATTTCAAGTAGTTTCCAGCTCATAACAGGTGAGAAAATCACTTTCACGGTATTGGATTTACCAATTAGTGCTCTCTTTAAGTGAGTAATATAACTCACGATTTTTTGTATCTCCGGGGCCTCCCAAAGTCAATGGACTCCTACCCTTATTAGGGTAGTCGCATTGAAGAATCCTGCTCAATCGGGATTCACAGGTCTACTCCCCAAGACCAAGTCCTTCATAGTTAGCACTATCCTTCCAACCCAAAACATTTCAACTAAAATCTCATTTTCAAGCACCTAAGAAAAGATTGCAGTCATTAAAATGAACCTTGGGATAACAAGTATCGATCACCAGGAAAAACCAGTAGTATATGACTCAAGAATGTCACAAAACTGTACTTTTCTCAAGAGACAACCTTGAAATTCTTTAAAAGCATTATAATCAGCAATAAGCAATCTCAAATATTTGCTTTCATTCAATTCATTATGCAAGCTATTGAAGCTGGGTTAATTTTTATTAAAACGGTCGTTAAAACTGCACAATAAGAGGTATGCTCTCAAGTTCAATTCGAAGAGATGAATGCCAGTTAGATCACTTCAAGTTTAGGCCGACTTGACAACCAGTTTAAATCAACATTAAACCAAAGGGATATCCTAGGTTCATTTCAAAGTTATTTAAATGTAATTACATATCCATTCAAATAAACCTGTGTAACACAGTTTAGGGCCGGCTGCGCAATCAACTATTATCTAAGGCCATTAAAACACATTTAAGATGAATCAAGCATGTTAAGCAGTTAAGCTTAACGCCCACAAAGACCTTTCCAACGAATACAAGAGCTTACCGCTCACAACGACCGTTCTAACGAATACAAAACCTGCAGTTCGGTCCAACGCACAGCACACACACAACATGTATGGACCAAAACAACAGGGCAGAGTTGAATCGGGATAGATCTGCTGCTTGGCTCACCGCCCCGACCCAAAACTGGACTAGAAGTTGAACCACCCAGCAGCATCTCCTCCTCCTCCAACCCTATCCTGCTACTATTCAAATGGGACGACAAGTCATCTTCATAGCTCTCAACTAAACAAATCGATTGAACACCACAATTCACAGCATAGCATAAACAAAACAACGGTTCATAGCAAATAAACTCACAAGTTCACACCTCCCTGTTCCCCCTCATTTAGCACCACCCCAAATAAACCCCAAATACCACAACCGCTCAAGTACAACCAACAATGCACCTAAGTCTTGCCATGAATCAATCCCAACTTTAACCTCGATAGAATTTCAACTATACACATACCAAACCCTAATTTTGGCATAATTAATCACACTTAACAGCTGGGTTTAAAAATCAGTTTGAATCTAGTAATAGGTTGGGGATGAAGAGTATCCACCTTGAATCTAAGATAAAGGACCTGATTTAGGGTTAACTGGACGGACTTGAAGCTAGGTTTCGGGCCCCCTTACTTCTCACTGCCGCCTCGCGCCACCACAGCCACACAACTCTCATCTTTCTGCGTCGTGCTGCTGCTGTTGCTGTGTTCTCTCTTCTTCGTCGCTTTCTCGCTCTCCTCTCTCTCTCTCTCAATCTTGCCCACTTCCTCTCACTAGAAACGGTGAGGATGGTGGCGAAGTGGGGAAAGGGGGGAAAGACAGGTGGGAAGGTTGGGGTTGGAGAAGAAGCAAGTGTCATGATTTTGGGCGCTGATGTCGTGTGCTTGAGTAGGAGGCTCCTGGCATTCTACCAAAAATAGCCTGCCTTTTTTTTTTTTTGGCTCTGTCAAGTTTCTTCTTCTTCTTCTTCTTTTTTTTTTTTTTTTTTTTGGTTCAAAGTAACCCAAGGGATCCGCATAGCTTGGCCAAAATAGCTAAGCCCACTAAATTCTAGTATTAAGTAGTCGTCTCGAATATGTTAATCTCGCATTGGCCTAATTTCTGATAAATTAGTAACTTTTCGCATTCACATAATAAGTCATGAAACTTTGAAACCAACTTTAATAAAATTATTTACTTTAATAAACCCACAAATATTAACCTAGTGTAGCTAATAAAATTATTAGTCTCAACAGTTAGACTCACACTGAAAATCCTCGGCTATTACAATGAAACTGTCGTGAAGACGTTACAGTGAGTTATAATGATTAAACAAGCTATAAAAGAGAAGAGGGCTTCATCATCATCGCAAAGACCAAGAAAGAAAAAAAGATTTATAAGGAAAGATCGATAAAAAGCACACGATTGCCTCTATAAAGACTGCTTCGCTGAAGACTCAATCTACAACGAAACCCATTTTCTGTAGATTTTTTATGCAAAGCACGTGTTCCTTCTTATAGTTGACGCCCTCGAGAGTCATTTTGAGTACTTTTAGTTGAGGTAAGATGGTCTTGGTAGGCATGGGTTATCGCCGCTCACCGAGTGCACCGCAGCCATGTGAATGTTGGCTTATGGTATATTGGCATATTGTATTAATGAATACTTGAAGATCAGTGAAAGCACGACTATAGAGTGCATAAAAAATTTTGTCGCCGGGGTCATCCAAGTGTTTGGGCAAGAGTGATATTGATCATATGTTGCAAGTGGCAGAAGCACCCGATTTTTTTGGTATTTTAGGAAGCATTGATTGTATGCACTGAAAATGGAAAAACTGTCCATCAGGTTGGAAAGGAGTGTTTGCAGAAGGGATATAGAAAGTCTCCACCTTGGTTCTTGTAGCGGTTGCTTCCTATGACCTTTAGATATGACATGCCTTCTGATGAGGAGTAAGATCCGACTTGGGCTAACTCTCACTAGTAAGGGTCTTGAACCAAGTTGGTCTAATGTTAACTCTAGATCAAGGATTAGGTGCCCCTATGTCAATATTGATTTGGAGCCCTTGAGAATGTCCAAGTAAGCTTAGAAAAGGTGTTGGGCAATTAGTAGCCATAAATAAGGAGTTTAACCACGAATCCTCCTAAAAAACACCCTATTAGCTCCTTTTTAGTTTTTTGGGAAGAATACTTCACCTCATTTCTAGCTCCCTTTTAATTAGACAAATGGGCTCCCATTTTGGTAAATTATACATGTATGGAAAGCTCCAGAAGTCTAGTTTCCAGAAAGTCTTAAATGACATTCAAAATCTAAGTATTGAGAAAGTTATGGACTGTTAACCAAGCAAGGGTCAGTCCAGGGTTGGAAAATGTACAGTTTTGATTGTGGGCTTTATTAATGAGGATATACCTGTGGTCTTGGAGATTAATCAGTATGAGATGATTTTACACATACAAAGGAATATTTTTCAAGTGCGGCACCTCCATTGGCGGAGTAGAGCCTTCTCAAAACTCTCTAGGAGATGGAGGATGACTCCTGAAAAATACAGCTCATCTTAATTGTAATTATCTTAAGCATCTTGATTTATTTTTCTAGAATATTTTATAAACCCCTTGTTGGACCGCTTGCCCCACTAATATAATAGCTAATCCCGCTTCAATTGGGTATTTATAGACCCAATTGCCTACTTGTTAAATGATATGATAGCTTGAAGCTTGGTGTTTTTCTCAAAATCTCAAAGTCTTTATCTCTCTAAAGAGGGTAGTGATTTGAGTTCATCCCTTTAATCTAATCCTTGGTACTATGGCTTTAGAGGGTTAGATGGTTGGTTGATTTAAGCTAAGTAGTGCTTTAACCGTTCACCTAGATATATCCTTTTTGATTTATCTCTTGGTTAAAGGATTGGTCTTCAACATCCATTGGGCTTATCTACATGGATTCACATGTTTACTTGGTCAATGGGAGCCTTGTGCATCACCTTTTTTGGATGTCCTGGAAGCCTCAACGATTTAAACGTTCTTGACAGTTCACTAATTTCCCAAGAGCTATATTAGGGTCGGGCTCCAAAATGTTAATATGCCGTCAATTATTACAAGTATAATATTGGATACTTCTTATCCAAATGGTATTTATCTAAGATGAGCGACCATCATCAAAACTATTCCTCTTCCTCAAGGACCAAAGGAAAAATTGTGTGCTGAATATCAAGAGTCTGTTAGGAAGGATGTGGAGAAATCATTTGGGGTTTTACAAGCTCACTTTGCCATTAGTCGTGACCCTCTTGAAACATGGATAAGACTAAATTAGGTATGTAATGACAACATATGTTATACTCCACATATGATCGTCGAGGACAAACATGATTCATGTAGTCTTGCTTATGACTATGATGATGTGGAGGACAATATCCCAGTGTCTAATGTTGACAGGACCATCATCTGTGCTATGTAGCCTATCTTCGTAGAATAGCGCAAGTTTATGACCAGAACTACATGCATGCCATCACTCGGACTTGGTTCAAGAAATATGGAACCGAAAAATGACGCGATGGGGATTGCAATCGCAATTATTATGCGTTTTTTTGTTGATCTTTTGCGTTGTGATTTTTATTTGTCTAATTGAATTTTTGTGATGGATTTTTCTTTTGAATCCTAGTATTCCATTTTTTTTTCAATTGTTATGTTTTTCATGTTATATATATTTTTTTATGTCAAATGTTCATATTGTATTGGTTTTTAATCGAATTGTATTTTCTATTGTATCTTCACCCAATAAAAAATAAATATTACTTCACATATTCAACAAAAAAAATTAATCAATTTTTAGGTGTTTTAAATAAAATAATACATTTTTTCAGTCAAGAAAACATGAATACTTCTTTATTCGAAAAATTACATATTTATACAAGTTATAAGCATAAAATGCAATCACAAAATTAAATGGAGAAAAGTAATAAAATATATTTAATGGTGGGCTCCATGACAAATAATTGATTCAATTATCCAAGAATAAGTTTCATTGGTTGAAAAAGTGATAGAATGCAATTCTAGAAAAGTGAAACTTTTTGCTAATGTAACAAGCCTAAGTTGCATTAGGAATGCTCTGAATAGAAATTCTGGGAGAGGAGAATTTGCATTGAACTAGATTTGCTTAATACATACATCAATTAGCGAACTTGTTAAAGCTTGTGAGGGAATTTTCGTATGTCCTTTACTCACCAAGAAAATGGGATAATGATTGGATTTTTATAAAGACAGAAGAAAAGATAGGTTAATTTTATTAAAAAAAAAAATTATGAGATTGTATCATATAAAAATTTACATATATGATACATATTAGGGAAATTGGATGCTAATAATCCCATCATATCCTGTATTAGATGACAACAATCTCACTTTGTAAGTGTACCCAGGTTTGACCCCTTTTTTTGGGGGGCCCACCACCGAGCTGAAGTGGTTGTGACTCACTGGAAGGCGAACACGGCGCCCACGTATATGGTGGTTGGATATTTTTTTCCCTTTTAAAGACATATCAACAACCACATGTGCAAAAAAGTAATACGAAACAAAAAATTAATATAAAAGCTGCAAATACATGAAATAATATGAAAAATTACCACATAAAAATTTCAAAAAATTATAAATTTTCAGGAAGTTCTAAAGAAATGTAAAAATTACTTTAAAAAAATATGGTAAACATTAAATAAAATATGAAAAAAATCCTAATTACCAAAACAAAAATTTGGAAATGTTAATATTAAATATGAAAACTCTGGATTACAAAATAATTGACAAAACTACGTGGCATTATTGGCGCCCAATAAAGAGTTTTGTCAATTATTTTGTAAACTGCAGATTACTTTAAAAGTTTTGCACTTTAAAATAATTGACAAAACTGCGTGAAATTATTGACAAAACTGCGATGTGAAAACATTGAGTTAAAGCTCTGGAAATAATTGTCACTTTAAAAGTTTTCCACTGAGTCATATAAATTTGGGGGTGTTGGATGAAAACTCTGCAGATTACAACAAAAAGAGGAAGTATTGGACACTTAAAAATAAAAAAAAATGTACCAAAGAGATTTAATTGTGCAGCATGTGAGGGAAGTGTCAATAACGTATGCATACCCTACACCATACAGACTACAATAAATGAGGAAGAAATGTACACTTAAAAAAAGAAATCCCCCGCGCATTAGAGTGAGGAGATGCAGAACATCCTAAAAGAATGGATAATTAGCTGAAAAATGGGGTTACATGATGTAATGAATGTCAAATACCCTTGCAAAGAAATCCTATCAGATCAATCCATAGGAACGACCCTAAATAATGGAAAGAGACATTGCAAAGTGTACAAGCTAAAGCACAACCTGTCTAACGGTCACTAGTTAGCAAAACTGCGACAATATCTTGCTGAAAAAATTTCTTCTGCTCACATCAGGTCACCAGTGCAGCACGTATGGTTTCAAGACAAATTCGGTGTGGCAGAGGCCGTGCAATGAGCCCATCAGTGACCCAACCTGCTAATTCACTGTCATTTTTGACATGGTTAAATTCTCTTTGCACATACTCCAGTGATAGGTGCAACTTCCCACCAGGTCGGCAGTCCTCTGAAGCATTTCTTGATTTTACTCCGGCATTTGTCTCCAACCAATACAAGAAATTTACTTGGTATAAAGACCTCAGCATGTCTCGCGGTAAGGCACTTTCTTTCAGTATAACCTGCACCAGGCCAATTCACATTAATAGCCAGACTCCGCAAATTGTTAATCCAGATTAGGCTAAAATGGATTCCACGAATATTCAGCAAGGTGCGGTTACACTTAGGCTTCTGCTGAGCATATGCAATGACTCGTCAAGAAAACACAACCAATAATTGATTAGGCAAAATTCCCGGTCAGTTTGGTCTGGTCGAGGTCAGTGCAGGGTTCAGGTAAAGATCAACTCCATTTGTTGGTCAGGGTAGGCAATCAGTTAAAGACAGTTTTCTCAAATCTTTTATCAAGAAAAATCAGAAATCACATTAGAAGAAGCCGCGATGAAAAGCTAAATCAATCAGATTCATTTATTTACCTTTGTTAAAAAAAGTTAATCAGGCATGGCACAATACAGTTGCATGTGGAAGAACAATTCTAAACTACAACATTGAACTACGATTCAAAAGCGCTAATGTCCAAAGTAATTGAGAAGTTCTAGGAAATAAATAATAGTTTCAACTCTTGAATCCCTATTCAATTGCAGAGAGCTACGAAGCACGGATACTCCTCACGGCTTCACGTATCCACATCCAACACGTGTCGGACACCGACACTCTCGGATACTCTTTGGACACTCTCAAATGCATGTAAACCATATAGATAGCATGAAGAAATTGAGTTTTGTTATTGATAGCTATAGCATGCCCACTCTATGAACAATTTGTTAATTGTCCTCATCCAAACAGCAAACACAATCACCTCCAGGGGTGGAAACGCAAAACAACTTATAAACACATGGGTAATAAAATAAATACTTTCTAATCACTACGTGTCCACTACACATGTCATATCCTATTTTTTTTTTTTGAAAATCATGTGCCTATTGTCTACGTATCGGTGTCATGCATCAGTGCCCATGCTTCTCAGGACTAGTAGCGAGGCTGTTTACAACCCGCTCCCCCCCGGGGGGGGCCCAAAAAAAAAAAAGACCTGTACCGTCCTATGTTTGGCTCTGCTTCTTCAGTGTTCAAAACATTCAAATTGGTTAGGTTAGAAACCATCTGCATTAAACGGTATAGATTAACATGTGATATTTCAGTCAGACTGATCTCCGATGATGACTAAGGTTGTTTAGCACAAGGAATTTGTTTTATATTGTGAGGATGAGTGTGGACAAGGGAGGGCACAGAGGGGATCCAGGTGCACATCTATCATAGAATCGAGTTGCTTACACAAAATTTTCCCTTGTGCTCCGCCAGGATATAGCCTTCCGCTCTGTACAGATCAAACAGTGCTACTGCGTCCTCCCTGCTCTGGACTATATCACTGAGTGTGGATCCTAGCTCCAGTCGCCTCACAATTTCTGCAGCCGCATTCTTAGCTTCAACAGAGAGATTTGAAGAGGTTTGCTGAAAGTCAAAGTAAACTTAGACAGATTAATTTGTTCCTTTTTTGGGTGCATAGGGAGGCGCAAGGCATCAATTCATAAATCTTCACAAAGACAAACTTGATCTGTCTTCTGCTGAATGCACAGTTATTGAACAGCAGGTTCTAGGAAACCATGGAAGTCAAGCTGGGCTCACTATTCACGTACACATCCTCCCCCTCCCCCCGCCCCCAAATAAAAGGAATAATTTTAGAAAATCTCCCGTTATCCTCATTTTTCCCTGGGAAGTTATGAACACAGTTGCACATAACCTGACAATATTAAGTCAAAACGATTGCAGCACTAGAAGAAATCAAATTTAGATAAAAAGCAAAACAAAATACACACAGCATAGGGAAGAGTCTATGAAAAGAGTAAAGATCGTGTCAGAAGAAAACAAGAAAGCATTAGTTGACAAAGCTCCTTGTTTTCTCCGAAATACAAATTAAGAAATTCTCTTAGCAAGTCAGACCCCTCAATCCCATATCAAGTTTTGAGCTCCCATATAACAACAAAAAGCTCAAAGACCACCACGAAAATGCTCATTCTATGGGGGAACAGTAGAAGAAAAGCGGCAAGCGTGAGCTCAACAAGAAGCACCACAAAACCTTGGATACCAAAAGTTTATGATGCTCTGAATTCTGAAAGACAATCCAGCTTCAAAGGACCCACCACGTAATGATTTTTCAGGGCCAAAAACCCATGCATAATAAGCAAGAGCTCAGTATCATTTTTGCTAGGACCAACTGTCACGCAAAGTCCAAATGATTAGCAACCAAATCTAGAAGAAAAATGTATCCATGAGTTCACGGTATGTGCACCATGTCACAGAAAATGACATAGCACACAATCTGTTAACAAAACCCTATTCTAATGTTCTCAGACAAACACAAAAGTGCCCTATACTCATCAATGGAGTTGCAAAAGGAATACAGAATTTGTCTTGTTAGATTACAGGAGTGACGACTCACAGCCACGGGACACCTTCTTTGCAAATAAGAAATCCATGATAATTCCTCATTTTCAGTATACTAATAAGGTTGCAAAGTTGATGCCTTTCCGACTACTTACCTTGGTCTCCCTCTCGGTGCTAAATTTAAGGAGAAAGCCATTTGGGACCCAATTATCGAGAAATTTGAGGAAAGACTTTCTGGATGGAAGTCTATGTACCTTTCAAAAGGGGGGAGATTAACTCTCATCAAGAGTGTTCTCTCAAGTATCCCGACTTACTTCCTTTCTCTTTTTCCCTTTCCTTCTTCAGTGGCCAATAAATTAGAAGTAATCGAGAGAAATTTCCTTTAGGGTTCTTTTGGGAGTGACTTCAAGTTTCCTCTTGTAAGATGGAACATTGTGAAGCAACCACTGCATTTAGGAGGGTTAGGTATAAGGGACTTGCGTCTCTTTAATGAGGCCCTTCTGGGTAAGTGGCTATGGAGATTTATGAATGAAAAGGGCAATCTGTGGAGGAAGGTAGTTATCATCAAATATGGGGAGGATGGATTTGGATGGTTTCCCCCTATCGCGAAGGGCTCTTATAGGTATAGTCTTTGGAGATATATCTCCAAAGGTTGGGGGAGATTCTTTCCACACTATTCCTTGGAAGTAGGAGATGGCTGTTCAATCTTTTTTTGGCATGATCACTGGTGCGGCGAGAGTCCTTTGAAAGACTTGTTCCCTAACCTTTATGTTTTGGCGGTGGACAAAAATGCCTCTGTTGCTGAGTATCGGATGCAGGTTTATAGTAACAGTGTTTGGGCACCTGTTTTTGTTCGAGATGGATTCGTTGATGATGATTCCTTAGTTAGCTTTTTCAATAAGCTTAATTTGGGCACAGTAGGAGAATCTTTAGTTGATAGGTGCGGTGGGATCTAACCACTCAGAGATGCTTCACTGTTATATCTTTTTATTTGAAACTTCTTGATGGGAAGTTTTCACCATAGGAGGTTCATTCTGAAAAAGGTTTCCCTTGCAAGCTCATTTGGAATTCCTTAGCCCGCTTAAAGGTTTCATTCTTTGTATGGGAAGCTACAAATGGGAACATACTAACGTGTGACGACTTCCAAAAAAGGGGAAAAATTTTGGTGAATAGATGCTTCATGTGTAAAGGGGGCTGTGAATCTTGGGATCATTTATTACTCCATTGTCAGTTTGCAAGCATTCTTTGGGGTCTAGCTTTCAGCTGCTTGGGAATTTCTTGGGTTGCTCCTGATTCTATTAGGAATCATCTTTTGACTTGGGAGGGTTCATTTGGTAGGAAAGTTAAGAAGAAGAAGAATGAGGAAGTCATGGTCCTACCTCACGTCATCTTTTGGAGTATTTGGAGAGAGAGAAACAGAAGATTTTTTGAAAACATAGTAACCCTCTTCAGCGTTTGAAAGAGAATTTCATCAAAATTCTCTACTTTTGGAAGAATGGGAAGTTTAGCTCTTTCTCTATTGATTTGGCAGATTGTGTGGATAGTTTATACTTAGGTTGTATATACCCTTTTGTACGATGCTCGCTGTGCAGTTGAGCTTCTGATCTTTCTATATTAATATATTATCTTTTCCTTATCAAAAAAAATATTAATCCAAACCCATTGTTTATAGTTATCGTATGAACCACTTGCAAGGCAGGAAAGAGTGAGGAATCCCTTGCAAATGGCAAGGTTTGAACCCCTAACATTCCACATGAAAGGTGAGTTCTCCACCACTTATCCAATAGTAATTTATACTTGGACGCAATCCGTCCCCTCCTTCGGAGGTCATGGTTTTCCAACAGTTAGTCATAAGTGGAGATCAAAAGGAAACTCACTTCACACAATGTCCTCAAGTTAAGAATTGGAATCGCTGGAAAAAGGGGTTCCTCATCATTGACCTCTTTAACTGAAGGCACCTGACCGCTTATCAGATACTCACTGAAAACCAAACCTGCAAAACACATCTCAGATTGCCAACGGAACTGAAATGAAAGCTATGTACAACATGGATTACCAAAAGTCAAAAACCACCAACAAGCTAGCCTCGTTTTGCTTGTGACTTCCCAGTTTTCATATCTAGTAAGAATATCTAGCACATGCCGGGTTCTTAACAGCATAATGAAGGACTCATGACCAATTATCTCTTCAATGAAAATTCTTTCCAAGAACACAGGATGTGCTCCAGAGACGTTTACATATCTTATATCTATATAAATATACATCTTTACTTATCTAAAATCAAGAGAAAGGTCATCTGGCAGAAATATATCCTGAGATGATTGCTACGGGGAGAAAAGAAATACTTGCTCGATATGGATTCAGGGTCCTCAGCTGAATGCATTGATAAGACTTCAGATTGCATAACATGTGAATCCAAGTTACCACACCAAAACAAGCCAGGGCAAGTGGGGTGGAGGAGCCTACGCCATCAGCCAATGCAATCCCAAGCATAATGCCAATGGACTTGCTCACCATTCCTTGTGCTTCACCCTTTGCAATAACCTGGCAAAATCCAAACCAAAGCTCAAAGAATAGCTCAAAAGCATGAAATATTTGCCTCGCAAGAGGATAGAAGGGTTTACCTATCCACCTTGACGTTAACTGTGTTTTTTTTTTGGGGGGGGGGGGGACGAGGGGAGCAACCTAAACTAAGTACTCTTACCTCTGCAAAATTCCTCTTTGCTGCAAAGCCTGCATAGAAACAGCTTCTCGTGGCAGCCTACAAAAGTCCACATCAAATTCCATGAATAGACTGCTATCAGGGGGTGAAAATACTAACTACTCTAAAGTCCTGCCAGACACCTGAAAGAGCTCATTAAAAGCACAGAGATTGGCTTTCCTAGAAAAACAAATAAAATAGAGGTGCCTCTGCACCAACCTCCCTTGTCACTGATTCACTGTGGCAGGTTGCTGCCGCATGTAAGCAACTATAGAGTAACCAGGAAAATACAAAACATAGAGAACTACATCTGTTACCACATCTTTTTATTATATTTTATAGTTTTACCAATACATGGGTTTCGGAATAACTATTTTCAGCTAGTGACCAGCATATCCATTTCATATTAGAAAGAACCCTTCAGAAAGGATGAGGAATGAACATCATACAGCCAGAAGATGCCTGCGGATCAAGGTTTCTACAAGTTAGGAGAATCAATTACCTTTTACATCTTATCTGGAAGTTGATTAACCACTTTAAAGCAGATAAATGGCGCTCGTCAGAGGACAGAGAGGCCAACAGTGATCTAAGGAAGGGATATGTGAATCCACAATTTTTGGGGGGGGGGGGGGAAGGGGCGGCAGGAACTGATGTGAGGGAGAAGGGGGGCAACAGGGGGGTAAGCTGATGGCTGTTTGGCATCACAGGCAGCGCCAAACCCTGATCAGGGGTAGCTGGCCATTGGGCAGCCCTCCAACCACCGTCCAAAAACGGCAAGAATGTTGGTATTAAGTTGACAGGCTGTCGAAGCAGGGTTTTTTTTTTGTGGTGAAGGGGGGAGGGCACGGGGATTGTAGCCTTAGATTTTTGGATTTTCCCTACTTATTTCTAAGTAATTGTTTAAGCCTTTTCCAACTTGAATTCATTATTAAAATTAATTGTTTTTCTTATTTGATTGTTAATAGGACATAGAATTATTTAATTTTTCTTCAAAATTTATACAACAAGAAATGTTATTGTTAGTGTAAGGGTCAGCACTTGTATTAAAATATACATTTATCATGACTTTTATTTTGGGATGCCAATTATCATGTGTTTCTAATAGAATATATGTGAATTGAGGATAAAATGCAATTAGTATGTGTCATTACAGACAAAAAAGGTGTAAAAATAAAACAGATTTACAAAGATAAAGAAAATAAGTGAAAGAAATCTTATGGAGAGTGAGGGCATTTTAGGGAAAATATCTCTCTTCTAAATTCGGCAAGTCACCAACTTCACCTGAAATAAGCATTTCATATCATTACAAGCAAAAAATAAAGGGATAAAATTTATGGAAAAAGGTAATGGTATAAAATATAATTCTGATGAATGTTAGGGGGTCTGTATGTGAATACAACCCATGTAAAACCGTTAAATAGTTGGTGCAACTTTAAGTTTAACAGATAAAGGCCATGGGCTCAATTGTCAAAAATGTTCCATTTTTTAATGAATTGTGACAAAGAATTATAGAGAGTGTTCCTTTTGGGCACGTCGTTGAGGTAATGTGATAGTCAGTTGCTAATGCAGTACATTCTTGAGGGTTGGGCATACTTCTAATTGGCAAGGCTATTAAAGTGAGGATGGGCAGGGGATCCTCACAGGGGAGGGAAATATTTGAAGAGTTAATCAGCTATCATAGTGAAATCAGTAATAGCATTTGCTTAAAACCATCCAGGAACAATGACTATTTCCCCGAACTTTCTCTAGTTTTCCCATTCCCAACATCCTTTAAAGCTAAAACTTCCAGAAATACTGATCTAAAATAAAATAACAAGTTAACTAACTCAAAAGGACCAAAGCAATTGATTTCTTCAAATATTAACATGAACTCTCTGTCTACATCTTCCACAGAGATTCATTGTCTTCATCCATATTCCCTAATTTTTGTTTGATGGTCACCTCTAGTCCTCTGCTAGTGCATCCTTTTGCTCTTTTTTTACTAGCAATGTTCTAGTAGATCAAACCCAGAAACAAATAAATTTTTTCTAACCTGAATCAATGAAGCAGCAGAACGCCCTGCTCCAGCAGCAGCACCAATGAAGACGAAGAGATGAGGGAAAGCAGGAGTTAAAATTTCCAACCCAATTGCAGTGTTCTCCAAGAGATCAGCCCATAATCTCCACCCCTTCGGATTGACATCAAAGTGCCGCCCATATTTTGATAACATGATCTTGCTAAGATATCCGATTCCATCCTTAAGCACCCAGTTTATAGCAGCTGCAGTTGGAATTGCTCCTTTCCCCAGGCCAACTGCATAGAGCAAAGACTGCATGGAAGAGAGACCAAAAATCAATCATCAAAGAGAGCATTACAAATGAAGCAATCAGAAATATGACAGCATCAGATCAGAATAAAGATAAAGCAAGCATACATAGGAGAAATATATATAACAACCTGTGTGGCAAGAACGCCACTAATCTGGCTAGCAATGCCCTGGACTCCTCTCCACAATGAATAATCCAAATAGTCACTGGTCACACTATCAGGAAATCCTTCTGGTAGCATCAAACGCATGACTACATCCTTGCATAGCAACCATAAACCATGAATACCAGCAGAGGAAGCAACATCTCCCAGTTTATTGTTACCATTTGCTGAAGATGATCGTGGCAACAACGATGACGATGAAACCACAACAAATTCATCTTTTGAAGTATCAGGAACAAGCTTCGTCCGCTTGCTTCCCTTGATCTCCCATACAACTTCCTCATCCTTTTTCTCTTCCTCTTGACCCGTTCCTTCTAATGCCCTTGCATAACCTAAATGGAAGAGGCCAAGAAAACCTAGGAGTGGCAACAAGTATAGAAGAAACTGTCTAGATGGTGTCCCCTCATGCACACTGATGTTACCATCCCATAGTTGAGACCTTAACAAGGAAGCAAAATTATAGGACCAGAAAGCTGCAAGGTTGTGCAGATTCCAATCATCACTCTCTTCGTTGTTTCTTCCACCATCATTGTTGTTGTGGTTGTTATTGTTTCCTCCACCATTGTTGTTGTTGTTGTTGTTGTTGTTGTTGCTGCTGCTGTTGTGGTTGTTCCCAAAGTCACCATCATCTAGTAGCACATCAGGCCCCAACGACGGAAAGACATGCCTTGAATCGAATGCTTTTGTCACAAGCACCCGCTGTAAACTATTGGACTTTGCTGTTAAAGCAAATTCATGCGCTTCCAGCTGTCTCTTGATGCTTGTAATTCGTGATGTAACTTTGACTTGGAAAGTGTGTAGTGTCAAATTATCCAAAAGCAGTGCTGAAGAAGCACAACTGCAGCCCATGTGTCACTTCTTCAGCTACTATCTAGCCAAGCAGACAAGTATAATGCTACATATGCCACTGTTTGGAATTTAAGAAGCTCATTACATATGAGAACAATTCCTCATTAAAGTTCAAGAAGACCAAACATGACCTGCCAAGGCAGAACTCAATAATTTTGCTGTTTATGAACACACTTCACATTCCTAGTCTGATTTATTATTTTTCTTTAAAAAAAAAAAACAATAACAATGCATACTTCAGTGAGGAAACCAGTTTAAACACTTACAATAGCCTCATTTTTTTTTCCCCTTCTAGCTTATCAGACACCTTGAACCTAATACAGCTACTGGTTACCAAATAGCAAATTCAAATAATATGTTGAGGTATTATACGCCGAACTTGATCCAATGGAACCAGAAATTTTACCCCATCTATTTCCAAACTCAAAGTTTGATATTTGATTAAACAATCCCTACTAGGCCAAAAATAGCAAATACCACAATAGACTATTTTGTCACTGTCCACAAATCTGACAACCTAGAAAATACAATTTTGATATTATAGGAAGGCAACTAATCAAAAGAAGGAAATCCCAATTTCCAATCTGTACCAAGGGTCAAAGCCAATAGCACAAGTCGGCCAAAGCAACGTTTGGATTTGGAGTGGGGGCACCTGGTGGATAACGGTGATTAGGCATCCCTGATTCAGCCAAAGCTCTCGGTGCAACAAGTACGTATGACAAAATTGCCAACTTATTGCACCAAATCCTCAAAGCTGTTGATCCGCAATGGAGAATTCAATGGGAATAAGAAAACAAGGAGGGGAAAAAAATGAACCCAAAATGTGCATTAAAACACCCACGAATCCCATAACACTAAGACCTGGCACAAATTTCCTCCACAATAAGACAATTATCAATTGAAAACATATTAAAACACGCAAAACTATCATTCTATTCAAAGCCTGAGAAGCAGTTTTTCCATCGATAATGCATTTTTAGATACAACATGATGTTGGAGCAGCACAGAAATGGAAGCGGAAAGGAGGAAATAAAAAAAAAGCGGGAAATTCATACCAGCGCCAAAGTTTACGGCGAATTGAAGGAAAACGACGAGCATAATGGTCGCAGCCGCGGCGGCGATAATGAAGGCCGGCAAGAGATAACCGCCGCCGGCGTTGGTGGCTGGCGGGCGGGGTTTTTTTTTGGGGGGGGGGGCACAAGAAGGGAAGTGTTGGTTGGGGGGGGGGGGGGTTTGTGGGCAAGGCCGTAGGCGAATCCACGTTATGGTCAAGCAGTATGTCGTTCCTCGTTAGGCTTGATGTCTCCCGTTCGATTATTGGGCGTGTCTTTTAGACCAGGCAAATGCTTTCTTTGTTTTCAATTTTCCCTTCGACTATATTCTTTTGTTTTCTTTGAGTTCTTCGGTTACTCGACCACTTAGGTTTTAATTTTGTTCAGAACTATCATCTATTTTATTTTTCGTTCAAGTTTGCCATTGATCTTTCATGCTATGTTCACAACAACCACTATACTCCCACACAACCGACTCCAGCAATTCTCTACCTATTTTCTTTTTTTAAAAAAATGAGAATGCATAGGAGTGAGAATGAACTTGAAAAAAAAATGTTTCCTATTTCAACTTCATGGCACCCAAATCTGATTTTCTATAGAGCATTTTATCAAATACTTGACAGACGAAATCCCAAAAAGGTGTTTCAACTTCAGGAAACTTATGACTAACCGAAGAATAGAATGCTACACGACAAATTAACGAATACTCAATACAAAGAGTCAATCAATAAGCTATTTTGAAACCAATGCAGCTCAAGAAATCAAGCAAGAATCACTAGAATTTCATCATCATCATCATCGCCTTTTTTCCCCTTATCTTCTTCTTCTTTTTTTTTCCTTCTTCGTCATCATCAATTGTACTAGGATTTTACACCAAAATGTGGGATCAACTTAAGAACCTAACTACCACCTCTGATTGATCACCGAATCTAAAGATGGAAACTTGATTATCCAATCTCAATAAGAACCCTTCTTCACATCATCATTATCTCTCCCTATCCCAATCTCTCTCATCCCACTAAAAAGGGCAGCATCATGAGCTGATGAAGATAAACAATAAAGAAACATAGTTTGAGATTCCACAAGCTTCATAATTTGAGCAATATCTAATTTTTGACGCTTTGGTTTTGTGGGGTTTAAGGAAATGATGGTTGAGCATCAAATAGAAGGAAACTATAGTAAGGCCAAAGAGCGTATCACGCCGTCGCCAGAGGATCATCAGAATGTGGTGGTGAAGGGTAGAGGCAGTGGACGAGAGATTGGAGAAGGGGGTTTGGGGAGGAGAGAGAGGGTAGTGTGGTGAACAGGGTTAGGAAAGTATGGGCAAAACCGGTAAATGAAAAGTAGAATTATAGGAAATCTGCGATAACCGGTCTTTTGAGCCTTACAGTGGCACTTTCAAAACTGAGGAATGAGCTTAGTAACAAATTTGAATATAAAATTATGTGAGTGGTATTTTTGAACAAAATTGAAGCATGGGTGGTCCAATGGTGTAAGTACTTTGTTTTCTTTAGCGTAGCACTTGGATAAAGTCTTCAATTTTCATATGGAAAATTTTCGGGCTAGGTCGTCATCAAAAGGGGGCTGATTGGTTGATTTTTTTTTTGTGTGTAGAAACTTGGTATTACTTTTGGAGGGAAAAAAGTTGGGCAAATTGGAATAGCTAGTTAAGTTACGGAAATGCTCTCAATGACATTATCAGAATTTCACTTGAGACATGTGGGAGGGTTTGGCTATTCTTTATGCTATGGATGATATATCACCATGGCTCTCTCTCGAGCTCTTTCTACCTCTCCAACTCTACATTTATTTGTAAAGAAATTGGAAGAGTGCAGAGTGTGAAATTTTTGGAGGTGGAGTAAGAATCTGTGCATGGGTGACAAGAAATAAGTAATGCAAGCTAGGTCGGTGTCCCACTTAGAAGGACATAGGCAAGAAAGGATGTAGATTTCATTATCTTTGCCGAAGTTGGAGGACTTTAGATGAGGGTGACAGGCTAACGTAAAGGACAAAGAAATCCCAAGATGTCAGATGGGCAGACGACTACAACTACCTGGGTATATAAAAGGTATGTCACATTGATTGATAATGTCAGTTATTGCTAACTTGTTTGAGCATATTATCATTACCACTATTGTTTTGGATGGTAATTATTTATAGATATATGTAATCCTTGGTTTTGTTCAGTGATTACCTACATAAGAGTTATCTTAGGGTGTAATCCAAATGCAAGATTGCATTAACAAGAGAGTCATTGTGGAAAACAAAAGTAGGATTGTGGAAAGATAAATATCCTTATGCATGACAAGTGTACTGTGAAAAGAAGACTTATGGGGTAGGGAAGATGTCTAGAATAGAAATTTCAGGGGCACAACAATAGATGGGATAACTAGGATTGGTGAAAATTATACTTAAAAGATTTATGTCTTTGAAAAACTCATTAATTGCTTAAAGTAAATGTTATTATTTTTATGTAATCAAGGTACCGTTATGATTGTTTTGCATTGTATTCGACTGGTGGTTGGAAGATTTATATAATGTGTAATGTGGGAAGTATGCCTAAGGGTGAGGTAGATGCCATGGGATTGTAGTATTTGTAATTCTTGATCATATTAATCAAATGCCATCACTAGTGTAGCTGTAGACCTATTATTCCTTCAAGGTCTTCTTATTCTTAGTCAACAGAGTTGACCACTTAGGTAAACCTGTGGATGTAGTGTTGGAGACTATTTAATCATTGCTAATAAAGTTTTTGGTGTATAGTTGTGTGAACTAACATCATATCATTACATCTCACATATAGGGTGAATGCCAAGATATTAGAGAAATTGATGGGACTGGTTCATGTGATAAGGAATAGATTGAAGGGATTGCTGTGATAATTATTTATAATGGAGATCGAGGGTGCTGGGGGAGGAGACATAGATGGGAGGAGAAAACTATTTACATATGCATTGTCTGGGGATTTTTGAGGAAGGTCTTGACGAAAAATTCACATATGAGGGAGGTTTAAGGAAATGTTTACTGCTAAATGAAAGCATGGGGGTAGAGCATTGGGGGTGGAAAAGTTATGAAAAATGACGAGTAAGACCATAGGGAGTGGTTTAGCGGGGCAAAAACTATGGTATAATTTGAAGTGTAATAGGCAAATATTGAAGCCAGTGGATGTGGATGTGGATGTAAGGATGACATGTAAGGGAAATGTTGAACATGGATATAGTAATGAAGTGTGCTTTAGATGCAATGGCCAAATGCGCAACGGTAATGATAGAACGCATTGTTGGGCAAGTGTAAGACATAGATGTAGCAGCGCAACAGGGTCGTAAAGGAGGTGGGAATCAAAGAGCAGTGAAAATACGGTCAATGTATTACTATTTAGCTAAAGTAATAGGGAAATAATTTACGTTAATAAAGTTACATAACTTTTGTGTTGTTGTGGTTGAATTTACAGGTCGCTAGTCAACAAAAGGGATTTATGTGCAACTAAACAATGTCAGTCAAGGATGAGATTAGGAGGGGACTACTTCGAACTGTCAGGTTATCAAGACATTTTATCATCATCAAATGATGGGTATAATGCAGAGGTGAATGATACTAGAAACATGTTGTCGTGATTAGGTCTTCTAGCGCAAAGTTATGCATAGAAGATAGCATCTAGAGGAAGCAAATAAGCAAAGAGGGACAGATTTTTCAATTTGTGGAGGCACCCAAGCAAACCATGAGCAAGTTTGTAATTGCTTATGAATTTAAGTAACACTACAAAGGTAGCGAATTATTGTAAAGTGCGACACAATTGATTGTTCATTCTACATTTGCGTCAGATCGATAAGAACACATAGGCAATGTTGTCAAAGATTACAGAGGGCATCATATACATAATGTTGGGAAGAAAAGTCAAATGAGGGTTTCGGGCAGAAGAAGGGCGAGGCCTTCTTACCAAGTTTATTGAGGGTAAAGTCCTATTGTGTCTTGATTATTCCCCAAGAAATATAATACAGGATTTGAAGTTGAAGCTAGCCATTCAATTGACATACACACAGTCTTGAAGGACAAGAGAGTTCGTGCGCATGATAGTATTAGTGATGTATGTGTGCGTGGAAAGTGATCCAAATCAAACTCAAACTCAAAACAAACCAAAGTGAAAAGAGAAATGAAAGATGGATGAGATGGAAGAAGATCTTCACCACACAAGAAAAGGATAGAACAAGACCTTGTAATTGAGATAATCCTTCACGGAGCCACTCAATGACTTGATCTGGGGCTAATTCTCTTGTCTTAACCGAGGAATCACTCCAATGGAGAAGATAGAGAACCTAGAACACCACTTGAATTTGCCACAATTCAAGATATAGAACTAGGAATTTTAGATGCACTTTTGAGAAACACACTCAAAGTACTTGTATTGCTTTTGAAAATCTCATACAATCTGAATGACAAGCATCACACGCCCCTCCTCTTTTATAAGCTCAGCAAAAGACAACCAAAAGACTCAACAACTCCTAACAATTAAAACTAGCCAATGAAAAGACTAAGTAAAATGAAAAGACTCATCATAAAAGGGGTAGGGGAGGTTACAAGGAATATTCTAGGATTTCTATCAGCTGATTATCTCCATCTAAAAACCTCCAAAACGTGCACAATATCAGCCACACAAACACATGTAACCGAAGACTCTTCACTTTCCCAGAATTAATCCTTGCAGCTGCCTCAACTTCAACAGAGTATATCTTCCAGAATACTCGGCCAAAACACGCGTTCTTGGGCTTGCTAGAAATCCCTGGAAGTCTATTTTCCAGAATGGGCTCATTTGCTCAATTTGGATGAGCGGTTTAAAAGTTATGGTCCAAACAATGCACCTATCTCAGACTGGACTGGATCAGAATAATGTACCTTTGAGTGATATTTTGCCCAATCAAATGACGTCCAAATTAAACAAACTTGGGCTTACTTTAAAGCTGAAATCTTAAGCTTCCAAAGCATATGGGCCCTCAAGTTGTGGGTCTACTTGAGCTTGTCCAAAAGTTGCCACAGAAATTACCTTCCGCAGGGACGAATCGGGCACTAATTCTTCCGGAAGGAATAAAACTTTTCTACAGAGTTTTGCCACGTCTTTGACTTCTTGAAGCTTGATTGGGTCTTCCTTGGGCTGGGCTTCATGGTCTTTGGGCCGTTCATGATAGTCTCCATCATTCCCCCCGAGTGAGTGAAAGTTTACCCTCAAACTAGGAAGGGGCTCATCAGTAAAATAGGGGCTAAGGTCGGAGACATTGAATGTAGCTGAAACTCCATAATCTCCGGGAAGATCAACCTTGTAAGCATTAGGCCCAACCTTCTCAAGGATCTCAAAGGGCCCATCGGATCGAGGCATCAACTTAGATTTTCTTTTAGAAGGAAAACGTTCCTTTCGCAGGTGAATCCAAACCAAGTCTCCAGGCTGAAAATGTACCTCTTTCCGGTGCTTGTTGGCGCTTTGCATGGCTCTCTCATTAGCCTTGGCTATGTTATCACGAACGCGAGCATGAAGTTCTTGAATTTCCTTGGCTCGTTTCTCGGCTTCCCAACTAAGTTTTGTAGGAGTGGGAATAGGAATAAGATCCAACGGACTCCTGGGATTATAGCCATAGACAACTTGAAAAGGAGAGAGTTGGGTGGACTTGCTAGGCACTCGATTGAATGCAAACTCGGCATGGGGCAACAACTCATCCCAATTCTTCAAATGCTTCTTCACAAGGACTCGTAGTAAAGTACCCAAAGTCCTATTAGTGACTTCAGTTTGTCCATCGGTTTGGGGATGACATGTTGTGCTAAACTTGAGTTGAGTACCCAATTTACGCCACAAAGTGAGCCAAAAGTGACTAAGGAATTTAGGGTCACGATCGGATACCATACTCTTAGGAATGCCATGTAGTCTCACAATTTCCTTGAAGTACAAGTTAGCCACTTGAGTAGCATCATTAGTAGTGTGGCAAGGGATGAAATGCGCCATCTTGGAAAATCGGTCCACAACTACTATAATGGAATCCTTGTTCCTTTGGGTTCTAGGCAAACCCGTAATGAAGTCCAAACTAATATCTTCCCAAGGGGCTTGAGGAATAGGAAGAGGGGAGTACAAGCCTTGGGGCAACGCATGGCTCTTAGCCATTTGACAAGTAGAACATCTTTTGATGAAATGCTCTACATCTCTTGACAGCTTTGGCCAATAGTAGTGTTCCTTCAACATTGCTCTTGTCTTCTCTACACCGAAATGGCCGGCTAGGGCTCCTCCATGTAGCTCTTGGATAAGGAGCTCTCTAAATCCGCATTGAGGAATGCAAAGGCGTGAGCCTTTAAATAGGAACCCATCTTCTAAGTGAAACAACCCATGGGGGTGCTTAGAACACTTCTCAAAAATATCCTTGAAATCATCATCTTTGGAGTACAAGTCTTTCACAATCTCAAAACCAAGTACTTTAGTACTCAAAGTGGAGAGTAACAAGTACCTACGAGAGAGTGCATCGGCTCCTTTGTTGAGAGTCCCCGCCTTATGTTGGATGGTGAAATGGAAGGACTGAAGATACTCTACCCATTTAGCATGTCTAGGGCTGAGTTTGTGTTGTCCTTGAATGTACTTGAGAGCCTCATGATCAGAATGGAGAATGAATTCTCCTCCAACAAGATAATGACGCCAATGCTCCAATGCTCTAATGATAGCATAAAACTCCTTGTCGTAGGTGGAGTACTTCTTCTTGGCATCGTTGAGCTTCTCACTAAAGAAGGCAATGGGTCTCTTCTCTTGAGATAGGACAACTCCAATTCCTACCCCGGATGCATCACATTCAACTTCAAAAACTTTGGCAAAATCGGGCAAGGCTAGGACGGGAGCACTAGTGAGTTTCGTCTTGATCTCTTCAAAGGCTTGTTGTGCTTGCTCGTTCCAAAAAAATTCTTTGCCTTTAATTACCTCGGTCATAGGAGCCACAATGGTGCTGAAATTTCGGATGAATCTCCGGTAGAATGATGCTAGGCCATGGAAACTCCTTACTTGAGTGATAGATGTAGGAGTAGGCCATTCTTGGATAGCCTTGATCTTGCTATCATCAACTTGAAGACCTTGGGCGGACACAATGAAACCCAAGAATACCACTTGAGGGGTGAAGAAATAACATTTCTCCATATTGCCATAGAGTTGCTCTTGAGAAAGGATCTCCAAAACTTGTTGCAAGTGTTGGGCATGCTCTTCTTCGGTCTTGCTATAGACCAAAATATCATCAAAGTAGACAACAACACAAATGCCAATGAGGGGCTTTAGAACTTGGTTCATAAGCCTCATGAAAGTGTTAGGGGCATTAGTAAGCCCAAATGGCATCACAAGCCACTCATACAAACCTCCTTTAGTCTTAAAGGCGGTTTTCCATTCATCACCTTCAAAGATCCGGATTTGATAGTAGCCACTTCGTAAATCAATCTTGGAAAAGATAGCGGCTCCATGGAGTTCATCAAGTAGATCTTCCAATCTTGGAATAGGATACCGGTACTTGATAGTGATTTTGTTAATAGCCCGGCTATCCACACACATGCGCATGCTACCGTCCTTTTTAGGAACAAGGAGGGCGGGCACGGCACATGGACTCAAACTCTCCCGAATTAAACCCTTGGACAAGAGGTCATCTACTTGTCTTTGGATTTCTTGAGTTTCACTAGGAGACATCCGGTAGGCCGGCTTGTTGGGAAGAACGGAACCGGGAATGAGGTCTATCTTGTGTTGGATGGATCTAGGAGGGGGAAGGCCATGTGGGATCTCTTGTGGAAAGACATGATGGTAGGTTTGAAGGAGAGGGGTGAGTAGTGGATGTGTGGGAGATGGTGGCTTAGGTTCCTCTTGTAGAAGAATCAAGTCTTTGAAAGACTCAAATTCATGGTGCTCGGATTTGAGGAGAGTGGTGAGAAAGACATCCAAGTGAGGATTGTCTTTGGGTCTAGTGGTGGAGGGAATTTTGAGAGGAGTAAGGGTAATCTTTTTGTGGTCTTTTTGGAAAGAATAAGTGTTCATCCGGCCATCATGGATGACACTTCTATCAAATAGCCACGGTCTACCCAACAAAATATGACAAGCATCCATAGGGACAATGTCACACCATATCTCATCCTTATAATTTTTCCCAATTGAAAAAGAAACAAGACATCGGTGAGTGATTTGCAAACCCTTGCCTTGGTTCAACCATTGAATGGTGTAGGGATTGGGGCGAGGAGAGACTTGCAGCTTAAGCTTATCAACCATAGTCTTGGAAGCAACATTGGCACAACTTCCACCATCAATAATGAGGGAGCATACCTTGTTTCCCACGGTACACCTTGTGTGGAATATAGCTTCTCTTTGCTCCATGTCTTCTTGAGTGGCAAATCCACTCAATGCCCGGCGGATGACTAGCAATTCTCCTTCATCGGGGCCTTCTTCAACTTCTTCCAAGCTTCCTTCTTCAAAATGTTCTCCTTCTTCTTCTTCATATGCATGTTCTTCACATGCTTCTTGATATTCTGCTAAGGAAATAATCCTTTTGTTTGGACACTCTGAGGCATAGTGTCCCATTCCTTGGCAACGAAAACATCGAACCTTGTCCTTAGATTTGGGCTCTTGTGTAGAGGGATTAGGAGGGGTTGGAGTGGTGTTTTTAGCTTGTGGAGGATTTTGAGGTCTAGGAGGATAGTAGGGAGGTCTTTGTGTGGAGTGGGGACGAGAAAGAGGTTTAGACAAGATGCTCTTTCCCTTAGATTTCTTTTGTTGCTCTACCTTATAGGCTAGAGAACTCAAGTCATCTAGGGATGAATAGGGTTGCAACTCAATTACATGAGCAATGGACTCATCAAGACCGGTCAAGTATCTTACCAAGGTTTGTGAGTCGTCTTCTTTCAAATCACATTTGAGTAGGAGTTGTTCAAACTCCCGAGTGTATTCTTCCACACTCTTGGATCCTTGCTTGAGTCGATGGAGCTTGAGATAATTGTCTTGCACATAGTGAGAGGGAAGAAACTTGGCCTTAAGCTTTTCTTTCATTTTGGCCCAAGTTCTGATTTTTCCCTTTCCATTCCTTACTCTTTTAGCTCCAAGATTAGCCCAACAAATTGAAGCATATTTTCTGAGTTTAAGGGCTACAAGTTTTACCTTCTTGTCCTCCGGGATGTCCTCGTACTCAAAGATTCGCTCAATGGTATGCAACCAATCGAGGAACAAATCCGGGTCAAGTTGACCTTCAAATTCGGGGATGTCAATTTGGACACCACCAATATTGCCTCCTTGCTTTCGTCTCCATGGGGCTTCCTCATCACTTGAATTGGCACGGGAGTGAAGGACTTCCTCTTCAGATTCGACCACCGGTTCATGAGGGTGAGAGGGTGTGGGGCTATGAACCCACCTTCTTTTCTCCTCTAAGAGTTGGCCAAGTTGTGTCCGGAGATATGTAACCTGGGCTTCCAACTCCTCTACTCTTGCTTGATTGCTTCTTGTAGACTTAGTAGACATGTTGAAGTGCTTTGGGGGAAGAAAATGCTGCTGGGGAAGGTGGCACGGGCGTGCAGTGAGGCACGAGGTGGCCGTGCTTTGCTTCGACTTGTGAAATGCAGATTTTGAAGGAGGCACGGTCGTGCTCCTTGGCACGGGCGACCGTGCGTAGGTTCGGGTTTGTGGGTGAAGCTGTTGCAGGGGTGTTTTTATATTTTGACTTTTGGGATGTATTTGGGTGTGATGTGGGTCACTTAAAAACCTTGGCTCTGATACCAATTGATGTATGTGTGCGTGGAAAGTGATCCAAATCAAACTCAAACTCAAAACAAACCAAAGTGAAAAGAGAAATGAAAGATGGATGAGATGGAAGAAGATCTTCACCACACAAGAAAAGGATAGAACAAGACCTTGTAATTGAGATAATCCTTCACGGAGCCACTCAATGACTTGATCTGGGGCTAATTCTCTTGTCTTAACCGAGGAATCACTCCAATGGAGAAGATAGAGAACCTAGAACACCACTTGAATTTGCCACAATTCAAGATATAGAACTAGGAATTTTAGATGCACTTTTGAGAAACACACTCAAAGTACTTGTATTGCTTTTGGAAATCTCATACAATCTGAATGACAAGCATCACACGCCCCTCCTCTTTTATAAGCTCAGCAAAAGACAACCAAAAGACTCAACAACTCCTAACAATTAAAACTAGCCAATGAAAAGACTAAGTAAAATGAAAAGACTCATCATAAAAGGGGTGGGGGAGGTTACAAGGAATATTCTAGGATTTCTATTAGCTGATTATCTCCATCTAGAAGCCTCCAAAACGTGCACAATATCAGCCACACAAACACATGTAACCGAAGACTCTTCACTTTCCCAGAATTAATCCTTGCAGCTGCCTCAACTTCAACAAAGTATATCTTCCAGAATACTCGGCCAAAACATGCGTTCTTGGGCTTGCTAGAAATCCCTAGAAGTCTATTTTCCAGAATGGGCTCATTTGCTCAATTTGGATAAGCGGTTTAAAAGTTATGGCCCAAACAATGCACCTATCTCAGACTGGACTGGATCAGAATAATGTACCTTTGAGTGATATTTTGCCCAATCAAATGACGTCCAAATTAAACAAACTTGGGCTTACTTTAAAGCTGAAATCTTAAGCTTCCAAAGCATATGGGCCCTCAAGTTGTGGGTCTACTTGAGCTTGTCCAAAAGTTGCCACAGAAATTACCTTCCGCAGGGACGAATCGGGCACTAATTCTTCCGGAAGGAATAAAACTTTTCTACAGAGTTTTGCCACGTCTTTGACTTCTTGAAGCTTGATTGGGTCTTCCTTGGGCTGGGCTTGATGGTCTTTGGGCCGTTCATGATGGTCTCCATCAATTAGGGAAGCCAATGGATAATTACAAGTTGCTACTTTAGGTTTGTGCTACAATCATCATATCAAACATGTGAATTATAGCTTTTGTGAGCTTAATGGTTCAAGGTTTAATGAATGTTTATTACGTATAATGTAATTAGGATGAAACTTTTTGTGGATGGTATACATCTAAGTGGCCCTTACAAGAGGACCATGTTTGTTGCATGTATGTTGGATGTGGATAACCACCTTTTCAATTTAGCTTATGCGATAGTATCCATTAAAAACACTAATGAATGGTTATGATTCCTTCACATGGTTGCTCAGTGCTTGGGGGGGGGGGGAGAGGTTTGAAACCCATTATAATGTCCAATAGGAGCCTCACAATAATCGTAGGAGCATTTGAAATAGATTACCATAGCTATTGCCTATGGCATCATTTTCTCTTGCTTTGCTTACTGTAGGAGGCAATTTAATACAAAACTTCTTAAAGAAGGCTGCAAAACATGGTATCCATAAAGAAGAGACAAGGTAAATCTTGAAGGAAATGTTTAATGGAGTGGCATATGTTACAACAAGAGCATGGTATAATATAGCGCTACAAGAGTTGAAGTGCTACAAGGCAAAGCTTGTAGCTTGGGCTGAGAAGAATGAGTCAGAGCATTGGACAATTTCTAAATTTGGGAAGGAGAGATGAGGAAGAATGGATAGCAACATGATTGGAAGTTTGAATAATTAGATGAGACGATAACCATCAATGCCAATTATGCAGTCAATCATGTGGCTTTATGAATAGGAACCTTAAGAAGCTTGGGAAAAAGATAGACAAGCTCAAGCAAGAGGTTGAGAATGGAAAAATGACATGCGTCAAAGAATAGAGAAGAAGTCAATAGGCACTTACAAGAAGATATGATGTATTGTAACTATTGAGCAGTAGACAATTATCTCATGAGTATAGTATTGAGTCGATTAATAGTCGTAAATTAGTGGTATAACTGACTCAAAACACTTACACATGCAGGCAATGGAAAATACAAGAACTTCCATGTTGTTCCATTGTGGTTGTGATATGTCAGACTAAATTATGGATGTATAACTATGTTCATCCAATCTAAAAGGCTCCCTCTCAACATCGCATCTACAACCACATTGTTCATCCAATGGAAATGCACAACATCAAAAAGGTCGATGACATGACTAGTTGGTTGTTAGTGGGGCTTGATGAGCAATTCAACAAATGTATATTACCCCCAAATAATGGTCGACAACTTGTTAGGCCTCCATCTAAGTGGTATAGGTATCAATTCCAGGGAACAAAAGCTCATATGTGCTCAAAATGTGGAAAAGTTGGACATAGGCGGAGGACATGTCATAATCCCTAAGCTGATTTTGTTGCCAACTATGAAGGTGACCTTGTGTATATTGACAAGTTCCTGGGAAGTTTATATGGAGTAGGCACAAAGAAGACTTGATTACATTTGGCACAAGTAGATGGTATGATTTCTATTTGGTTAAGTATAGCACTAGTAACATCAAATTATATGGGATCTACTACATGTATGCAATTATGGACAATAGACAATGACGTTGTGTAATAGATAAATATGTTTCATCATAACTATAGTGTTTGGATGTTGTTAAATTCATCTGAGATAGGATTATATTTTGCGGGTGAATTGGTTGAATCATGATCTGTGTTCACCTACTACCATTGAAAAGTTCGCCATGGTAAGCTATGATCTATACTTAAGCAAGCTCAGCGTGTGCCATGTATATATATATATATAATATATATATATATATATCATATATATATATATATATATATATATATATATATATTAAAAGTTGGATACAAATCATATATGAATGACATGTGGTAAGTTGATGTGGCATAACACAATGAATTGGCAAGTTGTAATTGGTGGATGTTAGTTGACTCATATTAATTAACATTAATGCTATTAACTAGGATTTATTAACCTTCAAAAAAAAATAAAAAATTAGGATTTACTATATGTTATTATATATGTTATTACTTTGCGATTGAAATTTAATTTTACAAAATCTAACTACATAGATGTAACACCCCCAGTCCCTAGGGGCCGGAAGCGTTACATTTTTCTTAATTTTCTACTTAAATCACGGGGCGAAACGGACAGAATTTCCCCTAAAAACTGACCGTTTCCAGGTTAAAAGCCTTACAATAAGTCCCTGTAAAACAACGGAAGCGCAAAACATTAAAAGAAACTCAACGGCCACACGCCGGAGTTCATAACTCAACGAGCCACCCGCTCGAAGTACACCAAACGTAATAGTTCATTAATAAAGGAAAAGCGAAAAATACAACTCAACGGTTCACACAACCGGAGTATTGGGGTTTACATCTCAAAACATAACTAATTTTAACCAAGAAGATGTATAACTATTTAGATGGTTGGCTCATACGGCCATACAGAGCGACCTTTATACCATGTGCATTACATGAGCTAAAATAATTGTGTACAAACGTTTATAAACTAAAAATAGGTATACATTACATGAGCTAAAATAATTGTGTACAAACATTTATAAACTAAGAATACTGTACATGACTTCATTAAGAATGTGAGTGGACACACATGACTCTTTTTCAATCAAGGGCAAACTTCAACTCCGCATAAGAGGCTTGACTTTCACCTGTCATAAAGAAAACCTGGGGAAAAGGGGAAAGAGTAGTGGGATGAGCAACCACACGCTCAGTGAGTATCCCCTGACCCCTTAAAACCAAAACCGTTGCAGGCAATAATATCTTTACTAATCACATATTATGTATCCATACTTTACTATCATATTAGGCATTCATAAAATTCTTATGGAAGCATTACTAACTATAAACTTTACTTTAAGCACTCAAACACATTTCTAGGTCTCTAAATGACCAAACTTCTTTACTAACGGGAAGTTAAACACTTAAACAAGTCACGAGGCTAAGCACAAAGACTTTCTTTTCATAACACAACTTCTTAGCATTCTATTCCAACTATGCATGAAACTCTATTCACATGATGTGCACATAAGGTTATCTCTTTTTATATTCATACTTTTTTGGGCATTTCATCCATATGAGGTGCATAAGGCATACATATTTCAAGTTTCAATCAAATCTCATTCATAAGGTATGGATGAAATATGCTCATAAGACTTTTCTTTTCATATTCGTATCTTACTTAGTATCTCATTCATGAGCTATGCTTAGAACATGCACATGTCATACACAGAAAGCTTTCTTTCTTTTTACTGAAAACATTTCATTTACCCTCTTGAGGCTCATAAAAAATCTTCTCTTAGCTTTTTGAGGCTCATATTCTTTTGAAGAATCTCTTTCATCTTGGTCTCTTAATGACCATTAACAACCTTCTTTCTGAAATACTTAAAAAGGTAAAATGCCAACTGCTTTTCTTACTTATTAGAAACTTACTCATAGCATATAAACATTTTATTGTGCTGGCTAAGTGAGATTATAACTCACAACTTACGTTATCCCCGGGGTATACGTACTTAACTTTTGGCTCAAACGCGTCTTAGTAGAGCAACTCTAACCTCGATACTGTCCTCTGCGGGGCAACAGCTCACACCAGGGTAATCATATCCTAAGTCCAGTTCCCCTCAAGGTTTTCTTACGCGTCACACATCATAACTTATCTGGGGAACAACTCACACCAAGATAATTAATATCTTGAGTCCAGTGTCCAGGAACAGCTCACACCTAGATAATTCATATCTTGAGTCCAATTCCTAACTTTTCTTTAGGGGGAAATAGCTCACGCCAAGATAATTCATATCTTGCGTCCAGTTTCCACGAACAGCTCACACCAAGATACCTCGTATCTTGAGTCCAGTTCCTAACTTACTTATCTCAGGGGGAAACAGCTCACGCCCTTTTGCGTCCAGTTTCCGCCCTCTGGCCAACTTCTCAGCACATTTTTAGTCTTTAAGGACATATTTCATTTCTCTGTTTCAAATGCTTATTTGTTGAAAACTCGCTTTTTAAACAAAACGACCATAATCTTTCTAAATGCTTATAGGTCACTTCGTTTTTAATTTAAAAACTTCTCATAAACATACTAACTCGTAAAACAACTTTACTTTTAACTTTAAAAGCTTCTTATAAACGTAATACGTTTACTGCTTCGTAAAACGACTTCATTTCTAACTTAAAAGCTTTCGAAATCATAAAAACATACATTTAGCAATCCTTCTTAAACATGTCAGAATTTCGAAAACTATTCACTTAATGGCACGTAGCACATTGAGGGAAAAATGGGGGTTCATGTGTATCACATTCAAGCACTTCGTAATCAATTCAGCACAATGAGCCACACATGGCCTCGCAATCCACACGATTGCGGTTAATTCACAACCCAGGCTCCCTCCTCACAAGCACCGTACCACAAGAACCTCGAACCACTCATAGTTCTTCCTCAAACCATCCAACTACCATCTCGATTTTCAATTTATTAATCATAACATATTATCATACTAATTTATGAAAAGGTAAGGTTTAGGTACTTACCTGGGCAAGCAGCACCATTCGGCGGTGTGTTACAACAAGCATACGTACGCATACATACCATCACATCCACATATTAAAACTATAGCTCTTTACTTAGCAATTCAAACATGATAAGGCTCTAAGCATTTTCAAGTAAGATTGGGCTCTAAGCATTTATAATTTATTTCGGAGTTAGTAAGTCATTATGGGATAGTTAAGCATATAGACGATCGTAGATTGACTAAACATTTATATACATTAATTTTAAACACGCACGATGCACTTCGAAGTTCACACTTAGGCATGAATTAATTGTATAGATTCGAATCAAAGCTAAACATACATACTTTACTTCGAATCAAAACTTCCAGCTTGATTTAACTAAATTGATTCAAGTCGAAACTAAACATATATGACTTAGTTCGAATTAAAATCTCAGGCATACATTAACTAAATTAATTCGATTCGAAGCTAAACGTATATAATTCGTTTCGAATTAAGAACTTAGGCGTAAATTAGCTGCATGCATTCGAATCAACGCTAAACTTATATAATTCGTTTCGAATTAAGAACTTAGGTATGAATTAACTATATTGATTCGAATCGAAGTTAAGCATATATAATTCACTTCGAATTACAAATCTCAGGCATAAATTAACCAATGAGTCGAACCTAAACATGTATAGCTTATTTCTTGATATTTCTAACGAATTTAGCGAATTCTAACATGACATGCGACATCAATCTGTTGAAAAACGTTTCCGAAAATAGTAATAGCTTAGGAGGCGAGAAACACCCACATCGATTCCATGCTAGAGACACGCGATTTAGCTTGAATTGAGGCCAAAAATCGAACACCTATAGCCAGATGCTCCTCTGTCCTTCACGCGTGACTCGACTAGCCCGAACCCAAAAACCCTAACGCGCATGCATGATCTCGGCCGAGTGTTCGGCCGTCCTTGCGCCAGAATCGGCCCAACCATGGCCGATTTTCGCTCAGCCTCGGCACAGGTTGGCTGCCGGCAGCCAGGGGAGGCGGATTGGAGCTTGAAACCGGCGAGTATAGCGTGTTTGAGGTGAGGAGATGAGGAAGACGGTGGTGGCTTTTGGGCGGTGGTTGTCGTGGTTGAAGGGACCGACTGTCCCTTTCTCTCGCCGGCGACAGGGGGGCGGTTGGCGGCGACGCCAGACGGCCACCGTGGCCCCAGAGAGAGAGAGAGAGAGAGAGCGAGCTTGGGGAAGGAGAGAGGGAGAGAGTGCGAACGGGTAGAGAGAGAGAAGGGGGTCGGGGTTCACGTGTCTCCCCAGGCCCGACGTCCTCCCCTCCCTTTTTGTCAAATTTCCCCCCTTTTCTTTGTTCAAAGGGCTCTATTAATCATTCAACTAAGTTTTAGTCCCAAACCTATTAGCGATTAGACTAAATTCAAGTTGAAACGTCTCACAACTAAAATTTCAATCTAGATTTTCGGAAATCGACTAAATAAAACGAAAACTATTTTAAAAATCGGGTTAGAATCGATTCAATAAATTTATAAATAAGTAACGTCAATAATAACATAAATCATATAGTCGTTCTTTTTAATGAAATTATCGTTAAAAACATACACGGTTGACTTAACACCCTTGTTGAAAAATAATTTGAACACAGATTTGTAAATTCAGCAACTAAAACAATTAGTAGTAGGAGACCGAAGGTGCGACCCTTACAATAGACATTTGAATAGCCACACATGGAAATTAAAAGAATTGACCACTTAATGAAATGACTTAATGAATAACTTATGCAATAATTAGTAGAATAGTAAAATATTCTTAACTAAATCTTATTGAAAAAAATATATAATGCATCAAATGACACGATTAGGACTTGACTATTAAAGGTTAAAAACTTAACCTGATTAAATAAATAATTTTAATATAAAAAAAATGTAATTTTAAGTGATGGAATTTAAAACAAGATAAAACCCATGTTTCTATGAACGATTACGATAGCATAATAGTTATTCTATCATACAAAATTTAACTTATTTTAATAAATCAATATATTTTAATTATTTTTTAATAACAAAATTAACTCAAGTCCTTGCATAGCAAGGGATATAACACTAGTAGATTTAATAGTGCGTGGACTTCTCATGTAACACCTCAAATGCACATAAGCCACTATTTTCGTTCTCTTCATTAATTTCAACAATTAGAAGTAATAACTCAATGATCAAGGCGTTACGCAGTCCAAACAGGACAAGGCTTCGCGTATAAACAATAAAAATAGCAAAGTTAATCATCGCTTACCACCAAAAGGCTTTCACACATTCACAAACTATCAAAACCATACATAAACAGTTTCTAACTTATCTAAAGGTTTACACCAAAATAAAGTAACTCTTTGTAGAGTGTATAGTTCAAACATCAGAATATTTCACAATATGGTGCTAAAGGCATCTCAGCACTAATACAACACTGTTCCTTTAAGCTTCTCTTGCTCACTGATCTCCTTCAGTCGGCCTGCCAGCTTAAGGGCGATTCACTGAGCATTTGCCTAAAACAAAACATGAAAACATTTCAAACTGTGAGCCGAAACTCAGTGTATGCATTCCTGTATTGTTAAATGTTCATTAAAAAGCTGGTTGGGCCTGCATTGTAATTCATTTTAATTTAAAACAGGGAATGAGATGAATATAAACTGTATTGTCAATTATTATCTGAGAGTGAACCCCCGGTAACTATTATAATATGAAGATAGATGTACACCTGCTAAGCCGATCGGGGGACCTGGCTTGAAGCCGTGCGGGTGACTGAAGGGTAATGCCCAATAACTGATAATTGATGGGGTTATTAATTATGTGATAAATTATTAATTAAACTAATTTATTGATGTACTTACCAAAACATTATAATTTTGTTAAATACGTGCTGATTTCCAAAGATACAGACAATGAACGTACCTGAGACCTTTAATGAAACCTCACCGAGTATGATTATGCACAAAAAGGGGAGAAAATGATAGATTAGGGCCTGATTCTATTCAAAAATATCATTATACGAACATATAGTTAGCAAATATATTTATTTTCATAGTTGATAGTTTTAGTTAAAAGAGAAGCAAACGCTTAAAAAAGGGCTAAAATAAATGACTCGTAACTTAATCTTCCAACCTCTATTTGAGACCTAATTCTCTAATATAGAGAGCTTAAGAAGTCTTGAAAAACTTTCATTTGCAATGCAAAACATGATTCTCACAATACGGTTTCCAAAATGAGGCTAGAACACAAGTATGCCAGTTTTGCTCTAACCTGCACAATTCTAGCAACATGGCTATAACTTTTTGCACAAAACTCGGATTAAGGCGATTCAAAAGGCATTTGAAAGATAACTCACTGACATATTTACCCACCAAAAATCACAATTTTTAGGTGGGCAGATCATTACCAGTTTAATAGCAAAGTGTCCTCTATTTTGTGCCAGTTCATAGCCACACTGATTTTGCTTTCTCCTTTCTTTTCACATAAATCCCCATCTAAAATCACTCCTCCAAATCATGTGATAAAGCTTTGGTCCTTTCCATCACTATACAAAGTCATAATACTCAGTTTCACTCCATAATCATCTACATCAAATTTTCAATTCTTCTCTTTCTCAAACCCACTCAAAGTACATCCATGATCTTATTTATTTGCATAAATAAGCAAAATGACCCTTTATAATCACTTGAAGAAATTCTTATAATCCATCTCTTTTTCAAAAATCACACCAAATCATTTTTTCAAGTCAAAGAGCACAGCCAAAATTCATTTTACATCAAAGTATATTCAAACAACATGCTTGATGCCAAGAATCATTCAAACCATGCATAATTGTCAAAACCCGAGCTTATGGCTAACTTGGACTCACTTCTTACTCGTTCAAAATCTCACCAATAACACCATCATAATCATCATTAGGGTTAAAGACTACCAAATCAAATACAAACAATCCACATCCATCATTTTAACATAAGCTTGCATAATCATGGATAACCCTAAACCCTAGCATGCTCCAAACTTAATCAACAATAAAAAACACCAAAATAACTCTTGTTTCCATCCAAAGAACATGATCAAAACCAAAATCAACTTAAACAAAAATCAAAATGAAAAAGATCCAAAGAGACAAAGTTAAAGTTACTCACTTTGAGCTTGAAAAAGAGAGAGATGGAGGTGATGCTTTGTGTTTTTGAGGATTGAGGATGGGATTTGGTGGTGCTAGGGGATCGGGGTGGTCAGAGGCAGCCATGGGTTGGCTGGAACTGTAGCAGAACAGCAGCAGAAGAAGGAGGGGGCAATTGGCAAGGCGGAGAAAGAAAGGAGAGAGAGATGTGTGTGTGTCTTGGTTGCTTGGCTAGAAATGAACTAAGGTTTACTTGGCTAGCTTTTAACCTCTCATAAAGTGGCTTTTAGCTAACTATATATGGTTAGGCTTAATCATGATAATTAGCTAGGTTAACTAGGCAAGTATGTTGAGCTTCCGATTGGCTAAAATACGTTGGATTCAGTAATAAAACGCTCCGTAACAGTAATATTTCTGCGTGACTCAAAATTAAATTTTTGTGATGTTATGGAAAACAAATTAAATCACCTAGGTTATAATTATTAGGGCCTACTATCAATTATCCCAAAATTTTCGTTAATAAATAAATAAATAAATAAAACCCGAATTGCCAAGTGAGGGCCCCAATCAAAAAAAAATTTCCGCCGAGATGATTAAATGCGATAAATAAATATGAAAAAATCATTAACATGAGGTAATTAAATAAATAAATATGATTTATGGTTGGGCTATTACATCTCATCCATGGTATGTGTAGTGGGTTCGCATTAATGTCGTGAGTAGAGTGCCAAAATACTTAGCTTTGCATTTAAGTTGGCTGATAGGTTAGATACATATATTTTTTTTCATTGTGAGTATTATTGTTGTGATCCTAGCATTCATGTGCAAATATAGGAAATGAGTAAGGAAATTCGTGACTAAAACAAGAAAATCGTTTTCTTATGAACTCAGCTGTGAAAATTCATCAGGGATGTGACAATTGTCACTAGTACAAAGTGAAGGATACAAAAAAATGTCGTACTTATTACTTTCCCAAACTAAGCACCTCCTCGACCCTTAAAATACACTAATTTTGATTTACATGCAATGCGTGCGGGTCAAATAAAAACTTACCTCATAAATGTATATTTACGTTACCTAATAAATGGCGAGATTATTGCTAGATGACTTTGTTATTTTAGAAAATATGTATAAAAAATAGTCAAACAAATGCCCATTAAAAACACCCCATCCCTCCAAAAAAGGGTAGAATAGACTATGAAGGCACGTAACTAAGTTTGTTGTACATACTGCATGATACAAGATAAAAATTATAAAATGTAAACTGTATATATGTTGTGAATTTGTTGTAATCGAATGCAATAGAGATGAATTCATCGGCATTTTTGTTGTGTGGAGTTAGCACTTGTCCAATTATCATGTATGAATGGCTAAATTAATTCAATTATAAATAATAATAAAATACAATATTATCATTTTTAATGATTTGATCATGCACGAATTTGACCACGCATAGATTTACTTTACAAATCATTTAAGTTACATCAATATGTTAGACTTTTAATAAGACAAACGGGATTGTCCTATAAAAAAGGGTGGAAAATCTTTTATTGTCAAGTAGTGCTATGTTCTATTAAAAAAAAAGCTAGAAAATACTAACATATTGCAACGTATATATAAGAGAGGGTGTAAGGAAATCCTGCTGGAAAAACTAATAAAGTATGCATGATAAACTGTATATAAATATATCTCAACAAAGAAAAGTTACTATATGTTCTTCAAATTAATTACTTTGAAAATATAGAATAAATGAAAATTCTAAAAAAGTACTCTTTTTTTCGTAAGGTAACAAATTGCAGTACAAAATTTGAATTAGGTCCTTGGTAACAATTTAAAAAGACTTATCTACAGCACTGACTACGCTAATTGCCTGCTATTATATAATAGACATATAATAATTAACTTTTGTGACAAATTTTTGAAGAGAACAAATTCATTTTTGTTGCAAATATAGGAAGAAAAACAATTCTATTACTAAAGATATTAATAAGAACCGTGAAGATTTGAAAATCATTATGATTGTGTTTGACATAAACGTTGAGGAATAACAGAGTTTCAGCATACAAATCTAACATTCCACAGCTCAGATTCATAGCATCAAACAGGGAGCCTCTTTGTGATTCAAACCATGGATTGAGGAGGTTTTATGCATAGGGTTTGATTTGTCGGCAATGCAAGAAATTTGAGATTATCTTTATGTTTTCACGGTTTTTAATGGTGATCTTTTGTTTTGAATTTATCTAATTTGTCTTGGTTTTGTTAGAGTTATGCATTCTCATTTTGAAATTACCTTGTAGCTAATAATAACCGGAAAAAATATATACAAACTATTAAAAATTAAATGGTAGCACATCAAAAAACATATGGTCAAAAGACAATGTTTAGAAACTTTAAACGATCGGAATCTAATAGCTCTATCATAATTATAATTGCATCATAAATCTAAATACTAACTAATAATCCTACAAATAAAGATGATATTATAGTATTTGGTGTTTTTTTTTTTTTGTTGTTGTTGTTGTGTTGGGGAAGGGGGGCAGATGATACACAAATTGACATAAAAATATGATATGTTTGTATGAAAGACAAAATAAGATAAAAGCAAATATAATTAAATAGAACCAACAACAAATTAACATGAACCATATAGTAAATAAATGGACACTGCAATCACCTAGCATCAGTCACAGTCGCAAATGTTACTCAGTATAAAAGGTTAATAAATATATTTAAACTTAAAATTAACTTTGTTAGGAATAAAATTAGGTCAACCTTTGCTAATAATGTTTAGTCACTGATCTGTTTACACTAGTTAAAATAAAGGAAAGAGGTGGAGGACGATAGACAAACATTATGAGTAATAAAACCAAAGTGGTACAATATCGGTAAGGCTTAGGTACAACTTGGCTGGGCAAGTTACCCAAAATAGTATGATGTATTTAGGATTTAGCTGAACGTCGCGTTCGGCTTTTATCGAATATGCTAATTAGTGTAGGACTAAAATTAATGCTAGAAAAGAAATCAATAGCTACGTTAGAACTTTATCCGATTCTATGCTCTTGAAGACCTTGTTCAACCAAAAAACCATATGAAATTCCAGAATTTGATCACCTTATGTAAGATGAACAGATATAACAAATTAATAAGATCATGTCAAAATTCACCTCTAAAAGATGAAGGATCTATAGGTCCTCAACAAACAACATGTTGGCATCCTACTAAGCTAATTTACAAACTTTTTTTGATTCTTAAATCCATCCAGCCCTATGTCCAACGCATATGAAGTTGGGTGAGTTTGTGTCCACTTCGATTGGGTAAGGATCTACCTCCCCAAGTGTGTGATCTCCCACAAATTGTCAAACTCATGTGCTAGGTACTTTATATTTTGTTAGAAAGCAAATTTAATTTTTTAATTTTTATTTTTTGAACTGAAAGCGGCAGGCGGAACTGGGCTTACAAAATCACAAGAAACTGTGTCTAGAAACCTGGCCAAGGAACCTGACTGGGCAGGGCCAAGTCCAATCTTCCTAGCTTGGACCCTTGTCAGCAACCTTAGCCTAACCCAAAATCTAGATGTAGGTTTAATCCGATGGGTCCCTAGTCCAGACCCAAACCTTAATTCTAGTTCAGATAGATTCCACTGCCAATGTCTAAATTCGTTTTTTCAAATTCAACAATGCAGAAGCAGATGCCAGATGAAATAGTAAAGAAAAAAGAAGCATTAAACTTTAACTAATAGAGTTGCCAGTGAATTTTAAGAAAACTTATAAACCGTACCACCATTTGAAGCAGATCATGTTGATAGAGACACCGAATGGACAAACCAATGCTGCATCAAAAGGGTTTTAGAAAGACCCCCAAGCAATCCCCAGTGTGGGGACTATCCTGAATCCTTGGTCTTGAACTGAGGTTCCAGATTCGGGGGGCGATAGTGTGGTGATGTGATCGAATGCATCCTATCACCATCCATCATCACTGACGACCTCTACTAATTAATAGGGAAAAATTAAGACTTAATCATACTAACGTGCACTTATGCAACAAATTAGGACCATTCATATAATTGAAACCCAATGATCATCCAAATGTAAGCAAACAAAAAATTGTTTGGATTGTTACAGTAGGTGGGGATGAAACTAACTAAAGATCACATCTATGCTAAACTGCAATCAACCAAGTTCAATAAAAAGGAGTAAAGAGAAGGGAGAGAAAGTTAAAAAATGTGACCTTATGATAACCCTCCCTGAATCTTTTGGGAACCCAACGGAGTGACGCTTTATGGAATCGATGCTTGATTTCTCTCTTTAGACATTGATTCTCACTTTTAGAAAAGGGATTTTGAATCTCTGTTCTTGTCTCTCACTTTGCGTCCCTCTAATGATTTTTCATTGTCCCGTTAACCACGAGGTCAACCCCCTTTTTATAGCTGTTGAGGAGGCTACATGAACTACCCTAAGGTCCCGTTCTTTTCATTGGAAAATTGCACGTGTGGAATGGATGGGAGTGGGAAAGGGGGGAAAAAGTGGGTGGGAGTGGGGTTTTTTGTAAAAGTGTGGGAAGAGGGGGGAAGGAATGGATGGGAGCGGGAAGAAGTGGGGAGAAGTGGGTACTGGGAAGGAATTGAATAAAGTAGGAGAGTTGATTTAAATTACGTATTTTGTTTCTTAATGTAATCTTATATTTGTGATAGTAATTATCGACGATAAATTTTTTTATACTGCAAAAAATATTTTTCTGTGTTGACTCAGGTATGAAATATTATTTTGTGGCCATTGTTACCCCCCAAAAATTGTAATTTTCATTATTCGTAAAACAAATTGCGGATGTATTTTTTTCATATATTAACCAAATACGAGCAACAAAAAATACACATATGTTCAGGCCTTGTTCTTTTGGTTGGTAAATCCAAATTTACCAACCTCAATCAATTTCAACTCATATCAATCCACTTCACGAACTTCAATAAAAAAATACTAAACTCAACCCACTTCAATTCACTTCCTACTATTTTAACCAACTTCTACCCATCATATGAAAAACAATTCAACCCACTTCTACCAACTTCAACCCACTTCAACATACTCTGACTAATATTAACCCACTTCAACAAAAAATACCCACTTCAACAAAATGAAATACCCACTTCGATCAACTTCTACCAAGTTCAATCAACTTCGCCCATTTACCAACTCATATTTCCCAATGAAAGAACAGGCCCTTAATACATGGAAAATAATCATCTGCAATTTGTGTGAAAAACTTCCAATATCTTGTCATTAATGCACTCGAAAAAAATCTGCTCAAAATACATGTAAAATACATCTGCATTTCCTATCATGAATTACAAACAATGCCAAAAAATTTATACATTCCTTCATTATGCTGAAAAAAACATGCGCAATTTCTATCACGAATAACGATGAATGAAAAATAAATTTGTTGCACATACAGCAACAACTATCCATGCTTTGGTGACCTACAACGAATATTTCGTAACCAACACACACAAAAAAAATTAAACATCTCTTCCATATACAGAATCAAATCCAAAATATCTACAAGTTAGAAAAAACTAACATTTGCTTAACAAAGTAGAAAAAAATATAATTTCTTCAATATCTATTGTTGACGCTAAGAACGTGCTATTTTTACAGTACCTTTCTACCTGATTTATGCTCGAAATAATTGCAAGCTTTAGGTTTTTATGCGATTTTATTTTGGTTTTGCAGATATTGAATAATTTGGGAAAATACAAGGAAAAGGATGAAGGAATCCTGAAAATTGAAGAATTGGGCCGAATGGAGTCAAACCCAAACCAAAAACAACAAAAAAGTAAAAAAAAATAAAAGCCCAAATCCGGTCATGTGCATCTCACATGACCCTGACTTCTTCCCCCCTAACCCCATTTCTTTCTCTCTCCTCTCTTCTTGCTCTCCATTTCCAAAAGTTCCAATCCCTAACCCCGACCCCTGCTGCTCCTCTACCCATCTTCTTCATCTTCCCACTCCACGCCACATCTCCGTGGATCTTTTGTTGCAGCCAGTCCCTTGGTCGCCCCACTGTCATCGTCATCTGCTCCCCCATCTTTCTTTCTTCTTCTTCCTCACTGTCAGCAAACCCGAACCCGAAGCCCTGCGCGTTTCTTCATCTTCTTCACGCTTTGACGGTTTCAAACCATAAAGTGGATGTTTAATGTCCAATTAATGGGGGCAACCAAAGGGCTTCTGGGCGGCGTTTTTGGAGCCTTCAAAAGCAGATCGGGGCTCGACAGAGAGGAGGTCCAGTTTTAGCTTTTCAGGTTCAATTTGAGGTTTTATTTCAACGTTTTTTTAGCTTAGATTTTTAGGTTTTGTTTCTGCTCATTTTCGAATTCCACATCTAATTTTAGGACCTTTAATTTTCATGTATTGTGTTCGATTTCGTGAATTCCGGTTGACATTTGCAATTTCTGTTATGCCTTTCAATGTTTCAGATTTGGCTAATCTTAGGTTGATTGTGACACTGCCTGAATTCTGCATATGATTCTCCTCACTTTCGAGTAATTAAACTTTGGGTGGCTTGTTGTTGCATTCGAAATTCCCCTCCCTTGCTTTCGCTTCTTCTTTGTTCAATTTCAGTTCAATTTGTTGCTTATTGCTTGGATTCTGCTTGTTGCTCAATTTTTCTAGTTCTAGAACCCTTTCTCTGAGATTGTGTTTGGTTCTCCTGTTCGGGAGTTTTGGGACTGCAAAAATTAAGGTTTGATTCGCTTTTGGATTTTGGTTGTTCGAGGCAGAGTAGTTTGAAGAGGGGTGATTGACAAGAATTTGAGCATGAATTACTCTTTACATTTGATTAGTGCCAACCGAGTTAAGATGATTCGGTTTATGGTTGTTAAGAGATGTTTATTGTACTTACATATGAGTCCCTAGTTTTTGTAGCAAATGAGTTCGGGCAACTAAAGCACTTTTGGTTAATAGTATTTATCTTGGCTTTTAATCGTGTGTTATTCTAGAATTTTAGTGATCCAATTTCACAACCCATCCTTGAGGACGATACCCGTAATTCGTACAACGATAACCCGTATGCTTGCGAAAAATCACAACAAGTTTTTGGCGCCGTTGACGGGGATGGCATTGTGAAATTAGGTTTCCTCAGCCATAGTTTAATTATTAGAGTCATTCGAGTAATTTTTGTTTTAATTTTAGAGTTCTGATTTTTAGTTTTACTTGAATCGTTAATTCGGTTCAAAATTTTAGTTTAGTTTTGATTTTGAATTTAGTTAGTGTTTTGATTTTTAGTATTGTTGAGATTAGTTTTATTTTTAGAGTTTATTGTTTGCTGGAAAAAAAACAGTATTAACGAATTTGGTTTATGTGCAGCAAAAGAAGCAAAGTAGACCTGATTCGGAGAAAAAAAAATCAGTGCAGATTTTTCAACAGTTCATATTCTATTCGAATTTTTTGGGAAAATTCTGGTGTGATTTTCGCTATTTTGATATTTTTCCTAAATTCAGCATAAGTTTTTGAGTTTTTGTGAACGTTTTTGGAATTTTTGGAACTGTCATGATTTTTCTGTGAATTTTGGGCTTAATAATATGTTTGTATTTTTCTGCACTGTTTGGGGATAGAAAAAATATATTTATGTCCCTTGTGATTATGTGGAATTTTTTGTCTATTTAGTTCTGATTTTGGGAGTGTTATTTTATTTTTTAGTTTTATTCTTTTGATTTAGCTTGTTTAGATTTTAGTTTAGTTTCTATTTTGTTTTAGTTTCAGTTGTGTTTCTGTTTTTGTTTTAGTTTTAGATTGAATTTATTTCTATTTCCGTTTTTGTGTGTCAACAAGAAAAAAATAGTAAAAAAATGCTCTTCTTCTATGTTTGTGTTCATTTTATATTTTGTGAGATGTTTGAGTATTTTTGGTCTTTCTTTTATTTTGGTAGCATAGTTTTTTTTTTTTCCCTTAGTTTATTTTGTTTTATCCACTTAATTATTTGAGTCTCTTCTTTTTGTTTCAGTCATTGGTTTGTAAATAGTGTCCTAGATGCATTTTCTTTCCTAAAAAAAAGTAAAAAAAATTAAAACTTGAAAATCCAAAAAAATTAAAAAATTCTTAAAATTTTAAAAAAAGGAGTTTCAGAAATGCCAGTTTTTAATTTTCCACAATTTGAGCATGAACCTTTCTGGAGTTATCTGTCTAGGCTAAATGCTTATCGTGCTTAATTGAATCAGAATTTCGAGAAATGGAAAATTTGTGAGGTCATCGTTGTGGGTCTAAATTCTGAATTTCATGATCATGTTGAGTCTATTTATCCTGAGGGTCTACTAGGATTATTAACTGGAACCCAAGATGAGGTTTGGGCTTTCTTTGAAAATTTCGCTTGGGATAATTATGAATTTGAACAAGCTAAAGCGACCATAGGATACCCAACTCATGAGTCTGCTTTTCATGCTCATCCTTACCACCGGGACTTCTATGACCCCTCTCATGCTTATGTGCCTCCTGTTTTGTGTGATTACTGTGAATCTTCTGATCATGATGCTTATTCTTGCCCTTATCGTGATTTTGATGCTAATTATGCAAGTATGGAAAAAAGGTTAGATGAATTGACTGATAAAGTGATGGAGATAATGGAAGTGAGAATTACTGAACATTCTCACTGTTTTAATCAGAATAGGGAGCACTATAATGAGTCTGACTCTAGTTTAGGATCTCCTAAATCTGAAGTTAGTCTTTGTGATGATTTTGAGCCCTCTTATCAATCTAGGCCTCATTTGCATGATAATCTATCTTTGCTTAGCCTTGAAAAAGAGAGCAACCTTCCTGTGTCTCTATCGCCTGACCTTGCACTACACACTAACTCACAAAAGGATGTCACTGATGATGTCCTAGTTTATGCCGACCCACCCACCACTTTTGATGACTCTTTTGAGTTTGAGGGTCAGGAACCTAAGAGACCTGATGAGTTAGATATGAGCATCCCATCTGCCATCGAGCATCATGATAAGTTAGCTGATATTTCCCAGGAGTCGTGTGAGGAGGAAGTTGAGCCCACTACTTTAGAATTCAATGATGATATTCTTTCTGTAGAATATGAATCTTTTTCATGTGGGTTTAATTTCAATAAAAATTTTGATGAGGGTTTTTGTGTTGAATATGCATCATTCTCTTTTAACCCTCTAATACCTCCTGAGTCATTCCCTGTTGAATATGACTCATTTTGTTTTGACGTCAATGTGAGTTTGGATGTGGACCTGTGTGCTGAATATGAATCTTTTTCTTTTGACCCCATCCAAGCTGACCTCCTTTTTGAATCTCACAAGTCTAAATTTATTGAGTCTGAGGCTATTGTCACTGAATGTTTTGATTTAGACTAGACTCATGAGCGTATTGAACTCAAAGAACTTGTGGATTTAGGGCCCTTTGCTTTGCCTAGACAGTTCGTTCATGACGATTCTATTTCTAAGCTGATGACCCATATGCTGGCTAATTTTGAGTACGTCTGCCTATTTTCTGATTGGGCCCACAAATTTGACAAGTTAAAATGAGCCCTGACTTGTGCTGCACTATTGTGGTGGATGTACTCTATTTAGTACCAACTCTTACACCTTCGTTGTCTTAATTTTATCAAGAGTTGGTCTTCTGTGTTTGACAAGCTTCTTCGTGCTTTGATGGGTTTTGAATAGCAGCTTGTGAATTGTGATGGAGTGGCTGATGCTCCACGGGCCTCATTTGAGTGAGGCAATAGCTTAGGTGTACTTCAGCACATGATCTGGTATGATCGTTCCACTCCCTTCTCTTCCCTCTTCTTTTTCTTTTTCTTTTCTTTCTTTTAGTTGTGGATATATAGGATTTTGTGAGTTTTTGATTTTTTTTTTGGTAGTAATCGGGGCGTGTGGCCCAAGGCAGCGTTTTCCTTAGTCTAGCACCTTGTTTTACTTATTTATCACTTCACAGGTACCTTTAGCTTCAGCTAACATTTATGAATGTCGTAAAAATAGACGGAACTCTGGCAGTTTTATTCCAGGATTTATGCCATAAGTCATCGTTTAGGTTGACTTTAATAGCCTTAGGGTCTTCCTCTAGGCATCCTAGCGGTGTGACATCTCCTCGGGACAGGGGTGTTACATTGGGTGGTATCAGAGCTAGGTTTCGATCCTGGGACCTATAGTCTTGCTTTGGTGGTGCTTTTGGTTTGATTTTCGTACTTTTGGGTTGTTTTTGATTTTGTTTTGGATTTTTGTCTTAGTTTATATATGTGGTGTTGTATAGGTTTTGCGATTGTATAGCTTATGTGTTGCTCTTTGGCGCCTTAGTTCCCACAATAAGGGCGTTGTGGAGTTTTGGTGTGGGGTGAGGTGCCCCTTTGTACACATTCTGCAAAAAAACGTGCCCCTTTGTACCCCAAAAAAAAAAATTTTCTGCCCAAAAAAAAAAATTTCATAAAATCCAAAAAGATTTTTGTTTTGGTTTTTAAGAAAACTTTGTACTATTCTGATTAGTTTAAATCCCCTGTACTTTGATTTTTAGTTTGTATATACGCATGATGTGTATGTTAGGTCTCCATCCTCGGTGTGTCATTCTTAGCCCTAATTTTAACCCCATTTGTTCATTATTGCTGTGTAATCTAATTCGTATTTACATCATCTTCATTGTCTTAAGGTCTTAGTTTCCTAACATTAGCTCTCCCACTAGTTTTTGGCACAATTACTTTGATTTTTATTGAAAATAAAAAAAGGGGAAAAAAAGAGAAAAACATGAGAATGAGAAAAATGAAAAAAAAAATGATGAAAAAAAGAACTGGAAAAAAAAAGGGAGAATGAAAATGAAAAGAATAAAATTTGGAATGATAAGTATCCCTTTGAGGCATGCACTACTGAGCGTTACCCTTTGAGGCACGTGCTACTGGGTGTTACCCTTTGAGGCAATACTACTACTGGAAAAGCTTGCTTCTAATGTTATTAAATCAATAGCGTAATTTGTGTCAGTCAAGTGGGATTGAGTTTGATTTTGGTAAACCTAAGCCCTAAGATGATGATACACTTGCACACGAGCACTGGAATGGATTCTAAGTCTCGATGTACAGTTGGGTGCCCAAAAAAATAAAATAAAATTAGTGCTTTGATTTCATCCATGGGGTAGAGAGCCTTGATGACTGCATTTTGTTTATATGCATGTCAATATCTTTTCTACATGGGTGATTTTGTATATATTAATTTTTAAGGAGGGGGAAAAAAAGATTTTCAAGTTACTTTTTATGTTTTCTTTTATAGATTTTATGGGTATATCTTTTGCAAACCCTCATGAGACCTTCCTCGTCCACTAGGGGTAACCTAGGGGTTTAAAGGGCATATTGCACATGCTAAGTGCAACCGTGATTCCTACGAAAGTGAGTTAGGATTTTATTTTCTTTTTCTAGGATTTTTAGTTTTGTTAGCAAAACTTTGGTGTGGGGGTATTTGTTGACGCTAAAAATGTGCTATTTTTACAGTACCTTTCTGCATAATTTATGCTCGAAATAATTGCAAGCTTTAGGTTTTTATGTGATTTTATTTTGGTTTTGGAGGTATTGAATAATTCGGGAAAATGCAAGGAAAAGGATGAAGGAATCCTGAAAATTAAAGAATTGGGCCGAATGGAGTCAAACCCAAACCAAAAACAACAAAAAAAAATAAAAAAAATAAAAGCCCAAATCCGGTCATGTGCATGTCACGTGACCCTTGCTTCTCCCCCCCTAACCCCATTTCTTTCTCTCTCCCCTCTTCTTGCTCTCCATTCCCGGAAATTCCAATCCCTAACCCCGACTCCTGCTGCTCCTCTACTCATCTTCTTCATCTTCCCACTCCACGCCACATCTCCATGGATCTTTTGTTGTAGCCAGTCCCTTGGTCGCCCCACTGTCATCGTCATCTTCTCCCCCATCTTTCTTTCTTCTTCTTCCTCACTGTCAGCAAATCCGAACCCAAAGCCCTGTAACGCCCCTAACCCTATAGCTAGGAGTGTTAGCATTTTTCTTTAAACCCTGGGATAAAACGGACAGAGTTTTCCCTAAAAATTGACCATTTCCCAAGCATAAAGCCCGACAATAAATTCCCTGCACTAAAAAAAAAAACCAAAATAATAAAGGCTAATTAACTCAACAGCTACCCGCCGGAGTTCACAGCTCGACGGGCCACCCGCCCGGAGCATCACAACCACCGCAGTTCAATGCTTAAACAAATGAACAATGAAAAGTACAGCCCTGGGCAACTCAGATGGTGGCTCACGCGGCCTTACAGAGCGACTCTAAATGAAATACAATACAAGCACACAAGAGCTGAAATTATACGTTGTTACATCATAATACATTTTGCAGTTCACATACGAGCTCATAGCTTTACTCTTAGGACAGCAATGGCTCCATTTCAGCTTACGTGGACCCACTTTTACCTGTTATTTTAGAAACCTGGGAAGGAAACAATAATAAATGAGAATGAGCAATCATCGCTCAATGGGAAATTCCTTTTCCTAAAACAATACGTAAGTGCAATAATAACTTACGACAACTGTTTGAAATTCCTTCTCTTTGAAGAACTCACCAATCGTACAGTATGTTCCAATCACAATGCAAGAGAAATAGCCTTTGCACCACCCGCTAAAACTTGAAAGTAGCTATACTTAATAAACTTCCATGAGACATTCATATGAACGCATAAACTCAATGAAAATCGAGAAGTTTAACCCATAAATACCACTTGTTGGGATATCTGTTACGGAAATCATTAAAACCTTATATACATTACTCCGTACATTATTAAGGCTTATTTCCATACATATAATTTATGTCATATATAGTCATTAAACTTCATTGAAGATGCTGTCAAGCAATAAGCTACATAAGTTTAATAATGATATTAAAACCATCGTCATGCTCAATGCGATGAAATCACCACACCCATGATTCCACTACCACATACAGTGATAAGTCATATATAGGAGTAAATCTCCTTGCTAAAACATGGAACAATAACCATACGGCGAAACAGATACTATGTCATATGATTGGTAGGATCTTTACATGCTTGTTGGCGGAACTGTAGGATATATAAACTTTAATTCTCTACCTGTTGGTAGAACTGTAGAACTGTAACACAATTGATGAACTATGAAACATTTGATAAGACTATACGTATGAAACGTTGCACTTTGAATCATCTGTGTGCTGGCAGAGCTATGAACGCTGCACTTGGAACTTCTGCCTATTGGCAGAACTATGAACTTTGAACTTTGAAACTTCTGCCTATTGGCAAAACTATGAACTTTGGATTTTGAAACTAAACTATGAACTTTAGACTTTAAAACTTCTGCCTATTAGCAGAACTATGAAGCACTGAACTCTGAAGTCTCTGCCTACTGACAGAGCAATAAACACTAAACTTTGAAACATTAAAGTTGAAGTTCTATGTAAACTTTAAAAGGAGATACTGTGTTGGTTACGCTAAGAATCCAATTGATGCAATGTAACCTATGCCTATTACTCAGTCTCATCAATTCGGTGTTTAGGGTTATTTCATTACCAATGACTTGTCAACGAAAACATGCGACCGATAAAATATTTATAAGCGTTTGGGAATCACGTAAATAAGCATTCATAACTATATCATTTCTATGCAAGCACTATAAACGATGAATGCATGTAATCAATGAACTATACATAATCGATAAACTTTATATAGTCGATAGCTTTATATAATCAATAAACTCTATAAAATTAATAAACTACGTATAAATCAATAAACTTTAGAACATCAATAAACCACATATAAATCGATAAGCTTTATATAATCAATAGACTCTCTATGATCGATGCACAACAAATAATCGTTAATCATCGATACGCTGTGTATATAATTGATAAATTTCATATAATCGAAAGACTATATCCAAATCACTAAACTTCATGCAATCAATAAATCGCTAAACTTCCTTTAAATCGATAAATCGCTAAACTTCCTTTAAATCGATAATCGTTAAACTTCATATAAATCGATAAATCGATAAATCGATAAACCTTATATAAATCGATGAATCGCTAAATTTCATATAAACCGAAAAACGCTAACCTTAATATAAATCGATAAACGCTAAGCTTCATATAAATCAATAAACGTTATAAAATCAAATAAACCTCATATAACCGATTCCGACACGATAAACTATGTATAATTGAATAAATTTCATGTAATTGATAAACTATATATATATAATCGATAAACTTTTGTTCGGTACAATCAAGACATATATATACTAGGCATCGTTCAGTTTACGCTACAGTTTCCTCAAGTCACTAATACTCAGTTCCAATTCAACTTGAACGAACTATAATCGATAAACTTTCATCAAAATTAACAATAAATAGGAGGAAGAGGGAACCCACCTCGAATCCAAGCTAAGGGACCTGTTTTAGGGTTCGATTTGGGTGGCTCAATGCGGGCTCGGTTCGCTCCCTTGCTCTGCCGCTACCTCTCTCTTTCGCTGCCCACTCTACTCGCCGCCGTGTCACCGGTGTCCGGCGAGGGTGGCCACGCTGGTGGCGGTCGCCTGGGGTCGGGGTCCCGAAACCTTGACCACGGCTCCGTTCTCTTGCCCCCGCCTCTCTTTCTGCTCGAATTGGGCGTCGACCGGGGAGGGGGACTGCCGGGCGCGCATCGGCCGGTCGCCGGCGGCCACACCGGTGCCTCCTTGGCCCTCTCCCGGTGTGTGTCGTGGCTGGGAGCCCCCCTCCTCTCTTCGCGACCCTTCTGCCGAAAAGAAGGGGGCTTCGGCCCCTTAAAATTTTTTTTTTCCTTTTTCCTTTTTCTTTTGTTCTTGCTGCTCACTGATAATAACACCAAACCACTGTACCAAAAAATCCAATTTTTCCGACCTCCAAATCTTAACTGTAATCATTAATATAATCATTGGTCAATTATTCGCCTTTTGATTATATTAAAGTTCGATTCAATAAATTGCAAGATGGTTCCCATAGTTCGACATTCTAGTCGTATTTGGAAATCTGTTCAATGTAGCGCCCGATAATAATCTTTAATACCAATAAAACTAATAATAATGAGAATACTAATATTCCTTTCAATAAAATCAGCCCTCGGGCAGACTTCATCGATATTTGCTCAATTTATAACGATATGAATCGGCTTATCGAAGGGGATAAAATCCCGGGTGTTACAAGCCCTGCGCATCTCTTCATCTTCTTCATGCTTTGACGGTTTCAAACCATAAAGTGGATGTTTAGTGTCCAATTAATGGGGGTAACCAAAAGGGCTTCTGAGCGGACTTTTTGGAGCCTTCAAAAGCGAATCGGGGCTTGACAGAGAGGAGGTCCAGTTTTAGCTTTTCAGGTTCAATTTGAGGTTTCATTTCAACATTTTTTAGCTTAGATTTTTAGGTTTTGTTTCTGCTCATTTTCGAATTCCACATCTACTTTTAGGACCTTTAATTTTTATGTATTGTGTTTGATTTCGTGAATTCCGGTTAACATTTGCAATTTCTGTTATGCCTTTTAATGTTTCGGATTTGGCTGATCTTAGGTTGATTGTGACCCTGCCTGAATTCTGCATATGATTCTCCTCACTTTCGAGTAATTAAACTTTGGGTGGCTTATTGTTGCATTCGAAATTCCCCTCCCTTGCTTTCGCTTCTTCTTTGTTCAATTTCAGTTCAATTTGTTGCTTGTTGCTTGGATTCTGCTTGTTGCTCAATTTTTCTAGTTCTAGAACCCTTTCTCTGAGATTGTGTTTGGTTCCCCTGTTTGGGAGTTTTGGGACTGTGAAAATTAAAGTCTGATTCACTTTTGGGTTTTGGTTGTTCGAGGCAGAGTAGTTTGAAGGGGGTGATTGATAAGAATTTGAGCATGAATTACTCTTTACTTTTGATTAGTGCCAACCAAGTTATGATGATTTGGTTTATGGTTGTTAAGAGATGTTTATTGTACTTACATATGAGTCGCTAGTTTTTGTAGCTAATGAGCTTGGGCAACTATAGCACTTTTGGTTAATAGTATTTATCTTGGCTTTTAATCGTGTGTTATTCTAGAATTTTAGTGATCCAATTTCACAACCCATCCCTGAGGGCGATACCCGTACTTCGTAAAATGATAAACCGTACGCTTGCGGAAAATCACAACGTGTATAACAAAAATTACGTCATCTACAATTTCCGACACGACTAACAAATATTTTCATAACATCCAAAAAATAAATAAAAATTTTCATCATTGTTATTGTACTATTCGTACACACAATTATATAAATTATAAAATTTTTCAAAATATGAAAAACAGTAATTATATGTAGGAGTGGGAAGGAATGAGTGAGAGTGGGAAAGAGTGATTTTTTTTTTTTAAAGTGTGGGAATGAGTGGGAAGGGGGGAAGAAATAGGTGAGAGTGGGAAGGAGTGGGTTTGGTTCATTAAACCACGAAAAGTATAGGACCTAATAGGGTGGCCCAGTCCTATTCTGAATAAGCTTAATATAAATAGACTAACTTAATAAAGTAGAACTCCAATTAATTAACCAAAATTAATTTAATTAAATGCAGAAATTTAGTTTTAGTGGGAGTCTGTCTAACTTAGTCTAATAAGAACAGGCCTCGTAAATCAGAGGAAAGGAACCCAGGGGGGTTCCCCTTATGAGGAACCCGGTCAGGTTCACACTAAGACTGCCCTATTGGGCTAGTTTCTCCCGCGGCCTTGGTTTGCCTCTCTTTTATTTTATTTATGTTTGGCCTATCATTCTATTAGGCCCTTAAGCATTCAAGTTGGGTTATTATTTTTGTTATCAGGCTTATTAAAATAAGATGCTATTTTTAGGCGTCTACAGTTAGCCCCCAATTTGGCTAAGCCAGAGTACAGTGAAGGTCAGTAATAGTTGCTTCCTGTAGTTGTCTGTCTGGCTATGACGATGTAGATTCTGTGTCTGGCCGCTGAGGATCCTGAGACTTGGCACCTATCTACCCTTGCTGTGACAGTGCCCGATGTATTTTATCCTTGACTTGGCAGATTAGTGGATTTCCTTGTTGCTAGAGCAACATACCTTTTTGCCAGTCAAACTTGTGAATTTATCATTTCATTAGATTAGCGGATTTCCATATTGCTGGAGCAGTGGAACTTTTTGTCGGTCAAGCAAATTTGTGAATTTATCCTTTCACTGGATTAGCGAGTTTCTGTATCGCTGGAGTAGCAAACCTCTTTGTTAGTCAAGCAGGGTTCCGTATCACTGAAATAACAGACCATTTTGCTGGGCAAGCAAATTTGTGAATTTATCCTTTCACCAGATTAGCGGGTTTTCGTATTGCTGAAGTAGCAGGCCTTTTTGCTGATCAAGCAGGTTTCCGTATTGTTAGAGTGTTTAACCTTTTTGTCGGTCAAGAAAATTTATGAATTTATTCTTTCGCTAAATTAGCAGATTTCTATATTGCTGGAGTAGTAGACTTTTACCAGTTAAGTACTAGAGTAGCAGACCTTTTTACTGGTCAAGCAAATTTATGAATAATGAAATATGCTATTATGTCAGAACTATCAGTTTGGCTTCTGACTTTTATGAATATTTTGAAATACTAAGTGTTCTATTCTTTTCTTCTTAAGATTGCATGTATGCTTTGGATGTTTATGGATGTAGATTATCTCACAGATCCCCTTTGCTTTGGCTTGTTCTTCTTTTGTATCCTTGTTAGGGTAAGTTTTAATATTTATAAACCCCAAGTGCAAGGTGCTTCGTTAAGTACTCGGGGTGTCATCCGCAGGGAGTTGTGTTTCAAGTACCAAGGTTAACTCGAGCATATCAATCTAGGCAAGATAGAGGGTGAAGGAAAGAGGAACTAAACTATTAAAACAAGCAAATAAACGGACTTGGGTTGTGATCGAATCTAAAACGAACCAACTAATCAAGTCGAACCTTCTCCTTCCCAAGTTACGCTAGTATTTAGAGATGATTGGTTGCATCATTAAAGACCACCCAAACCCTCTCTCAAGGGTCATGAGCTAGTCTAATTGTTCTAACCTTATATTTTCATGGGATTAGCTCAATTTAACCACAAGATTGACAACCCTTGACCTAGTTAGCAACTGAGACTATTTTCATGTCCAAATCCCAGCTATTCTTTCTACCCATACTAGACAATCAACCTCACCTCTCAGCATAAGTCGATTACCTCAAAACACGGATGAAAGCTCTTTCAAGCATTTCATCGAACACTTGGGGGGTATGAAAGAAAACTCTAAATTCAAGCATAAACAAGGCAGGTAAAGGCCTAAACAAGATCAATTAGCCATCAAGAGGGTAATCACCATCCAAATCAACACAGACTAACAACTAAACATCACAAACACAATTAAGCCTATTTACAACTAAACACACAAACATTAACACAAACATGAACTAGCAAGGAAATTAGAGCAATAACAAAATCTAACAACGTAATAAGCACGAATTAATCACAAAAACTAAGAATCAAGCATAATCAAAGCATGAACAAAACGTACAAAAATAGAGAGAGAAAGGGAAGAGGAAACTTATGTTGATTGAATGAACTTGAGAATCCATTAAGTTTGAATCCAAACAACCAGAACAAATCCTAATCTTTCTAATCTAATTCTCCCAAAATGGGATTTTTATTGGCTAAACCTAAGCTAAGAACTCCCAAAAAGTCACGGAAGGAGCCCCCTAAAAGACCTAGAACAAAACTCCCAAAGGGGCTTTCAATAGAAAATCAGCGACCAAGCGGGGGGCACGACCGTGCCATGAGGCATGGCTACCCTATGCCCCCTAAAAATCGGTGGCATGGCTGTGCCAGGAGGCACATTCACCCCGTGTCAGGAGGCACGGTCACCCCATGCCACCTTTCTGGCATGGCAGCACGGTCGTGCTTCCTGTTGCATGGTCGTGTGCTCAACTATTTGTTTTAGTTCTATTTCCCTTGGTGCTCAGGGCATTGTCGAACCTTCATTCTTCTTTGAATTCATTCCTAAAACCTTCCTTTTCTAGCAAAATCTGAGGATTTCTCTTAAAAGTAAGGCAAAACACATGATAAACACAATATGAATTGAAGGAAGTGAACTTGACACTTCCTCATCTAAATTTCATATAAAAACCATGACAAAAAGTGATCAAATAGGGGTTAGAATCGGGTCAAATAAAGGTCTATCATTCATCTAATAGAAACATAGTCATATGGTGGTGGGAACCCGATTGGGTTTTGTTGACCACTTTTCTTAACTTGGCTTTTCCATCTTTGGTTGCATGCTTGCGTTCTTTTAATGATTGTAAGTTCCCTACACACATAGAGATCCCAACTAGACCCCTTGGCTTGTCTTCTTTGTTTGTTTTCGTCCTTTTCTTTAAGTGTTTGGCTTTTGGTAAAGGGAATATGCCCCTGTGAGTGGTGGGGAATTCGGTCGGGTCCTCATGCTTGGCTTCTCTTTGTTTCTACCTTCCTTGTTTGCTTGTATTTTGGCCCATTGTGAAGGAATATACTCATGTGAATTATGGGAAAGCTAGTCGGTCCTCATTTAGCTTCTTCCTCCTCATTTGGCCTATAAATAGCTTAGCTTGTGGAGTGTTCAATCTACTCTTAAATCATGCTTCTTCTCCTCTTTCAT